>JAESVK010000688.1:1411309-1440133 GCA_017140935.1 Hamamelis virginiana | reverse complement strand
CCCCCCCCCCCCCCCTCCCCCTAAAGAGCATTTTGTGCATTTGTCGAAGTTGCAAGAACAACCATCATTTGGAAGATAAGGACTCAGGATGCCAAGGAAACCTGACTTGCCCTTGACATGCTCAGTCATGCCAAGGAAATACTACCACGATACTAAGGGGCTAACAAACCACCCCCACCAGAAGAGTCCGACGCCCTCGTCGGAATAGCTTCCAAGTACTCCCTGATTTGCTTCTCAAATTTCCATAGAGTCGTATCCCTCTCCCAGCTGGCCTTTTCCACTGGTGCACCTTTCCACTAAACCAAGTAATCTGTCCGCCTGTTCTTCTTACTTTGTCCCAGCGTCCTGTGGTTCAAAATTTTCTCCACTTCATGCCCAAACTGTTTTCAGATAGTAGGCGGAGCCCTGTTCTTCTGCACCCTTGCAGTATATTGGTCCTCATAGAAAGGCTTGAGGAAACTCACATGAAACATGGGATGTACCTTCAACTTTTCTGGTAGTTTCAGTTTGTACGCAACATTACCCATTTTTTGTATCACCTCGAACGGACCATCATATTTAGGAATCAGCCCTCGATGAAAAGCCTTACTGCTGATCTTTTTCCAAATCTGTGGAGTCAGTTTCAACAAAACCCTGTTATCGACTTGGAATTCCAGCGACCTCCTTGTTCCCAACTTGGAATTCCAGCGACCTCCTTCCTTTGTTCGCATATTTCTTCATTCATTTGGATGCCTTTTCCAAACTTTCACGTGCTTCTTCCAACATTTCCTGCTTTGAGCGTGCAAATCTGTACGCTGCAGGACACTTTCCCCCAGTGCGCTGCTTTAGCACTTCATGTGGTGTCAACGGTTGTTGTCCTGTTGCTAATTCAAATGGACTAATCCCCGTAGATGAACTCCGGTGCAGGTTGTAAGAGAACTATGTTGAATCTAACAAATCAACCCAGTTCTTCTAACTTGTTGTCATGTAGTGCCTCACGTACTCCTCCAACAACGCATTTATCCTTTCTGTTTGACCATCAGTTTGTGGATGATTTGTTGTTGAAAACTTCAATTCTGATCCCATCAAATTGAAGAGAGTAGTCCAGAACCTGCCAGTGAATCTAGTGTCCCTGTCACTAATGATGTCCTCAGGCAAACCCCAATACTTCACCACATGCGTGTAGAAAAGCTGCGCTGCATCTTCTGCAAAACATTCCTTTGGGGTTGGAATGAATATACCATATTTGGAAAACCTGTCAACCACCACAAAGATTGACTTGCATCCCTGAACTTTGGGAAGTCCCCCCCAATAAAGTCCATGGACACACTCCTCCAAGGCTTCTCTGGTATAGGCAAAGGTTGTGACAGACCTGCCTCCTTCTTTCTTTCTGTCTTGTCTTGTTGACATACCAAACAAGATTTCACATACGCCTCAACGTCTTCTTCCATCTTATGCCAAATGTAATTGCGAGATAGCAAAACATAAGTCCTTTCAATGCTTGGATGGCCTACCCACTGAGCATCATGGACCTCTTTTAAAAGCTCCCTACGCAGTCCCCCACTTGTAGGAACATAGAATCTTCTACCTCGTGCATAGAGTAATCCATCCTCTAACCAATACTTTCTGGTTGTGCCATCCTGGACTTGTTGTTTCAACTTGATGTATGCATTGTCACCTTCGGCTTCCTGTCTGATTCTCTCCACGAAATCAGTCTGTAATTGTGATAATGCAGCCACCATCTCCTGCACATGTTTCCTACTCAAAGCATCTGGAACCCGATTATGAGTGCCTGGCATGTGAACCCACTCGAAGTCGAATTCTGCCAAGAACTCTTGCCAACGAGCCTGCTTTTGAGACAATTTCTTCTGAGTTTTGGAGTAGGTGTTCGCCGCATTGTCTGTCACTACCGTGAAACTTGTTCCCCAAAGGTAGTGCTTCCAAGTCTGCAAACAGTGAATGACCGCAGTCATTTCCTTTTCATGGGTCGTGTATCTTTGCTCTGCCTCCTTAAGCTTTCTGCTTTCTGCTTTCAAAGGCAATTGGATGCCCTTCCTACACGAGCACACCACCAAGAGCCCTGTCAGAGGCATCTTTCTGCACCTCAAATGGCAGTTCAAAGTCAGATAGTTTCAGCACTGGTTCAGATGCTACTGCTTGTTTCAACTTTTCAAATGCCTCTTGACACTGAGTACTCCACACCCACTTTCGTTCCTTCTTCAACAAATCAGTAAAGGCCGCTACTTTCTTTGAGTAACCTTGAATGAATTTGTGGTAATTGTTAGCCAAACCCAGAAACGATCGCAACTCCGCAACCTTTGTAGGAGGTTCCCAATCAAGAATGGCTTGGACCTTCCTTCCATCAATCCGAACTTCCCCCTTGCTCACTTAATGTCCCAAAAACATGATCTCTGCTTGGGCAAATTCACATTTTTCCATCTTCACGTAAAGCTTGTGCTCTCTAAGCCGTAAGAACACCTTTCTCAAATGGGATAGATGATCATCTAAAGTCTTACTATAGACAACAATATCATCTAAGTAAGCTACCACAGAACAATCAATATAATCAGAAAATACATCATTCATTAAATTACAAAAGGTTTTCGGGGCATTAGTGAGCCCGAATGGCATTACAAGAAACTCATAAGAGCCATATCTTGTTACACAAGCAGTTTTACTCTCATCACCCTCTGCAATCCTTACTTGCCAGTAACCGGACCTCAGATCCAGCTTTGTGAAGTAGGTGGCTTTCGACAACCTGTCAAACAAGTCTGCCGCCAATGGAATGGGGTACTTGTTCTTGACTGTAACCTTATGCAATGCACGGTAGTCAATACACATCCTCAGTGAACCATCTTGCTTCTATTGATACAAAACTGGGGCTCCATATGGCGCCTTGGAGGGTTGAATGCAACCAGCATCCAACAGTTCTTTTAATTGTTTGTGCAACTCGTCTAATTCAACAGGAGCCATTCTGTAAGGGGCCATTGCAGGTGGTCTGGAACCAAGCACTAGTTCGATTTTGTGGCCTGTGGCACACCGACGAGGAAGTTGCTTTGGAAGTTCGGGAGGCATCACATCTGCAAACTCCTTCAGTATCTTAGCAACCGAATCTGGAACTTCCATAGTTTTGCCAGGCTTTACCTCTACTAAAGCCGCCAGTTAAGTTTTTTCCCCACCTCAAGCCATCGTTTACTTGTATGGCAGATAGCATCTCTGCCTTTCCCTTTCCCTTTCCCTTTCCCTTTTCTGAACCCTTTCCTGCAGAAGCCGTTGTAGGAACAAAGCAGGGTTGTTTTTCATCCGCAATCAATAGACCGCCAATATGAGGCATCAAGGCTACCTTAGCCTGCACAAAGAATTCATTCCCAAGATAATATCAAAATCATCCAATGGCACTGACAGGAACAAAGAAGGGTAAGTGTAGTTTAATGTCACTGCCATTGGATGATTTTGATATTATCTTTGGGAATGAATTCTTTGTGTAGGCTAAGGTAGCCTTGATGCCTCATATTGGCGGTCTATTGATTGCGGATGTAAAATAACCCTGCTTTGTTCCTGTAACGGCTTATGTAGGAAAGGGTTTAGGAAAGGGAAAGGGAAAGGCAGAGATGCTATCTGCCATACAAGTAAACGATGGCTTGAGGCGAGGGGAAGAAACTTATCTGGCGGTAAAGCCTGGCAAAACTATGGAAGTTCCAGATTCGGTTATTGAGATACAGAAGGAGTTTGCAGATGTGATGCCTCATGAACTTCCAAAGCAACTTCCTCCTCGGTGTGCCACAGACCACAAAATCGAACTAGTGCCTGGTTTCAGACCACCTGCAATGGCCCCTTACAAGAACAAGTACCCCATTCCATTGGCGGCAGACTTGTTTGACAGGTTGTCGAAAGCCACCTACTTCATAAAGTTGGATCTGAGGTCCGGTTACTGGCAAGTAAGGATTACAGAGGGTGATGAGAGTAAAACTGCTTGTGTAACAAGATATGGCTCTTATGAGTTTCTTGGAATGCCGTTCGAGCTCACTAATGCCCCGGCAACCTTCTGTAATTTAATGAATGATGTATTTTCTGATTATATTGATTGTTTTGTGGTAGTTTACTTAGATGATATTGTTGTCTAAAGTGAGACTTTAGACGATCATCTATCCCATTTGAAAAAGGTGTTCTTACGGCCTAGAGAGCACAAGCTTTACGTGAAGATGGAAAAATGTGAATTTGCCCAAGCAGAGATCATGTTTTTGGGACATCGAGTGAGCAAGGGGAAGTCAGGATGGATGGAAGGTCCAGGCCATTCTTGATTGGGAACCTCCTACAAAGGTTGCGGAGTTGCTTTCGTTTCTGGGTTTGGCTAACTATTATCCCAAATTCATTCAAGGTTACTCAAAGGAAGTAGCGGCCTTGACTGATTTGTAGAAGAAGGAATGAAAGTGGATGTGGAGTACTCAGTGTCAAGAGGCATTTGAAAAGTTGAAACAAGCAGTAGCATCTGAACCAGTGTTGAAACTGCCTGACTTTGAACTGCCATTTGAGGTGCAGACAGATGGCTTTGACAGGGCTCTTGGTGGTGTGCTCGTGCAGGAAGGGCATCCAATTGCCTTCGACAGTAGAAAGCTTAAGGAGGCAGAGCAGAGATACACGACCCATGAAAAGGAAATGACTGTGGTCATTCACTGTTTGCAGACTTGGAAGCACTACCTTTGGGAAACAAGTTTCACGGTAGTGACAGATAATGTGGCGAACACCTACTTCAAAACTCAGAAGAAATTGTTTCAAAAGCAGGCTCGTTGGCAAGAGTTCTTGGCAGAATTCGACTTCGAGTGGGTTCACATGCCAGGCACTCATAATCGGGTTCCAGATGCTTTGAGTAGGAAACATGTGCAAGAGATGGTGGCTGCATTATCACAATTATAGACTGATTTCGTATTTTCGTGGAGAGAATCAGACAGGAAGCCGAATGTGACAATGCATACATCAAGTTGAAACAACAAGTCCAGGATGGCACAGCCAGAAAGTATTGATTGGAGGATGGATTACTCTATGCGCGAGGTGGAAGACTATGTTCCTACAAGCGGGGGATTGCGCAAGGAGCTTTTAAAAGAGGTCCATGATGCTCAGTGGGTAGGCCATCCAGGCATTGAAAGGACTTATGTTCTACTATCTCGGAGTTACATTTGGCCTAAGATAGAAGAAGACGTTGAGGCGTATGTGAAGTCTTGTTTGGTATGTCAACAAGACAAAAAATAAAGAAAGAAGGAGGCAGGTCTGTCACAACCTTTGCCTATACCAGAGAAGCCTTGGAGGAGTGTGTCCATGGACTTTATTGGGGCACTTTCCAAAGTTTAGGGATGCAAGTCAATCTTTGTCGTGGTTGACAGGTTTTCCAAATATGGTGTATTCATTCGAACCCCAAAGGAATGTTTTGCAGAAGATACAGCGCATCTTTTCTACAAGCATGTGTGAAGTTTTCAATAGCAAATCATCCACAAACTGATGGTCAGACAGAAAGGATAAATGCGTTGTTGGAGGAGTACTTGAGGCACTACGTAACAGCAAGTCAGAAGAACTAGGTTGATTTGTTAGATTTAGCACAGTTCTCTTACAACCTGCACCGAAGTTCATCTACGGGGATGAGTCCGTTTGAATTAGCAACGGGACAACAACTGTTGACACCACATGAAGTGCTAAAGCAGCGCATTGGGGGAAAGTGTCCTGCAGCGTACAGATTTGCACGCTCAAAGCAGGAAATGCTGGAAGAAGCACTTGAAAGTTTGGAAAAGGCACCCAAACGAATGAAGAAATATGCGGACAAAGGAAGGAGGTCGCTGGAATTTCAAGTGGGGGACATGGTTCTGTTGAAACTGACTCCACAGATTTGGAAAAAGATCAGCAATAAGGCTGTTCATCGAGGGCTAATTCCTAAATATGATGGTCTGTTCGAGGTGATACAAAAAGTGGGTAATGTTGCGTACAAACTGAAACTACCAGAAAGGTTGAAGGTACATCCCACGTTTCATGTGAGTTTCCTCAAGCCTTTCAATGAGGATCAATATACTGCAAGGGTGCAGAAGAACAGGGCTCCGCCTACTATCCGAAAGCAGTTTGGGCGTGAAGTGGAGAAAATTTTGAACCACAAGATGCTGGGACAAAGTAAGAAGAACAGGCGGACAGATTACTTGGTTCAGTGGAAAGGTGCACCAGTGGAAGAGGCCAGTTGGGAGAGGGATACGACTCTGGCAATTTTGAGAAGCAAATTAGGGAGTACTTGGAAGCTATTCCGATGAGGGCGTCGGACTCTTCTGGTGGGGGTGGTTTGTTAGCCCCTTAGTATCGTGGCAGTATTTCCTTGGCATGACTGAGCATGTCAAGGGCAAGTAAGGTTTCGACTTGGCTTGATGTGGATAAACACTTGGCAGCAAGTGTGCAGCAGTATGTGGCAAGTGTGCGCCATACTGGTTTATTCATGTGGCAAGGTGCAGCAATATGCGGGTGGATGACACTCAGTGACTTTGCCTATATGTGAACAGGACATTCGGACGGAATCAGTACATGCTGATGAGAGATCAGCACATCTTGAGTCCTTATCTTCCAAATGATGGTTGTTCTTGCAACTCCGACAAATGCACAAAATGCTCTTTAGGGGGGTGGGGGGTGGCTGGATATGTTAATGTTGGGGCTTGACAATCAGTTGAATGGGTGGCATCAGACGCACATTACACGGGCAGAGTCATCATCAGACAAGGGATGACATCAGTAGGCATGTGGCATGATTGTAGCCACACATATCAGCACAGCAGTTTGGGGTAACTGTTGCCAACCGCTGTTAATTGCTCAGCAATCAATGTGGGCAATGCTGATTGGGGGGATTTGAATCCTAGCAGTTGGGGATGTCAACTGCACGTGTTTGTACTCTATAAATAGGGGTGTTGGGCAGCATTTAGACACAAGAGGTGGAATGTTTGAATGCTGTCAGTCTGAGAATTCCTTGTATCTTTGAGGCAATAAGATAAAAGATTGGGGGTGTTTTCCTGTAATGCTTGTGTGTGCTTGTTGCTTTCTTTCATTTCATTTAATCCTCTTGTTGGTAGGCTGACTTAGTGTGGGCTAAGTGCCGCACAGGCGAAAAATATTGTGTGAGAATTTTAACCCTGTGAACTATCACCCTTGGATCACTGTGAGATTAGTCTAAATATTGTGTGATGCATATTTTGAAAAATTGACCGTTGGATTAGATACTATACTTGTACATGTCATGTTTGCCAAAAATTACAGTGATCCAATTGTTGGTTTCTCAAAAATATCACTGTAAAAAACTGTGATAGTTTTCAGCGGTTATAGTTTTTCATAACTATATTTTGAAATTCTGACATTGGATCACTGTTATTTTTGGCATGCATGACATCCATGAGTATATTATCCAATCTAACGGTCAATTTACCAAAATATACATCCTACAATAATCTATAGCTTTCATGTGGACATAACTTTTATCCGCATATATGAACTAGATCATTACTGTACACACACACACACACACATGCACACGAGCGCAATCCCGCGCAATATGTGGGACTTATCAATAAAATTTTATCTAATTAATTATAAATGTACAAAATATATTTTGATCGTATGATCTTGACTGTTTGATCGTAATTAAATTTATAGGGTTAAAGTATATATTTTAATACATAAGAATAATTAAAAAAAATAAAAAATAAAGAAATTGAAGAAAATCAATTTGGATGTATTATTAAAAAAATAAAATTTTTAAAATAACACAGAGAAAGTAAACTGGAATCAATTTGTTAAATAAAAAAAATAAAAAATAATTAAGAAAAGAGGGGGGAAGTAGATGAGACCCACAATAAATAAAAAAGAAAAAGAATTAATTATGGAAAGAGAAATGAAACTTAAATGAGATCAACATCAATAAAAAATTAATTAGTTGGACCAATGATATAATGCCATATTATTTTGAAGTTGGGCCAAAACCAATAGGGATGAAGAAGGAGGGTGAATTAAGGAGAGAAGAGAATGGAGGGAAAGAATTTTAGGGCCGCCGCATCAGCGTACTGCTCTTTATATAATAGATAGATATAACAAAATTTTATATTGTATTGGGTATAATAAAGTGTGCCGTGCTAGGCAAAACAAATCACAAAGTTTACATTAAAATGTTACGTAACATTAAAATTTTAAAATATATATCATTTACAAAGTAACAAATGAATGAATCATTAATCTTGTATACAAAAGAGTCTCCACCTCAAATCGATGTTTATTGAAATTTTGGTAAATATTGGTAAAGTTATGCAAGTCTAATATGGTATCGATACCCTCTGGTATACGGATATATCGGAGGTATATCGAAGATAACAGAGATATTTTATTCCATTTGTCACAGCCATACTTCCATTTGATCACCTACCTCCAAAAGCTTGGGATGCAAAGAGGATGGTTTTCTAAACACATACTTGGAAGTACCTTAGGTCTTGACCTTTAAGACGAGGGCTATGGGGGTTTCAGTAGTAGAAAGGTCTTAGAAGAGATTAAGTGGTTGGAAAAGAGGGTATCTGTCCAAAGGGGGAAAAGTGACTTTGATGCCCGCTTCTATAACAATGTAAAAATATAATCTTATTCGTCTTCTCCTTTTGTAACAATGTGGTTTTGGAATTCAAAAACTTCGACATGTTTTTTGTCCAACAAATGAAAACTCAACCCAAGTATTTAAAGTGCTTAATATTAGGTTAGTGTACTTTTCAGTTTTTATTTTTCTGTGGGTCTTTAATAATGGAAAATTTTAATTTGTTTTATTTCCTACAATTTCTCAGCAACCAAACAAAGCTTACGCTAACTAAAGCACAACCTTAGTGGTTCACACAAGAAGTGTGGGTGAAAAAACGAACTAATGCCCTTCGGTCTTCAAAGAAGCAAACATTTACTTAAAAATGAATTAAAAGAAACAAAAACTATTAAGCCAATTGGTCATTTCTTTCACATTTTCCATCACCAATCAATTCCAATTTTATAATAGGAACATGTGAAAAGTGGTAAAAAAAAAGGAAAAAAAAGAAAAAGAAACGACAGCCTAAATCCCAATCACCATGGCTTAAATCAATCCAAATATGGGGTTCAAACTACACATTTTATCAAGGGTCAATAACACCCCCTTCCCTTAGGTTTGCAAAAAATATAGGGTTCTTCCCTCTGTTTTTGAAAATTACACTCCCCTCCCTGTTTTTTTTTTTTTTTTTGGCATATAGTTATTGGGAACTACCCTCTGTTAAATTACTGTTAGTGAGCTGGATGGAAATACATGTTGTTGGCCCCACATTTTATTAAAATGCATATTTTACCCTTAACCTCTAACGTGACTATCGAGAGTTTTTCTTTTTTTGAAAAGCAACAACCTTTTTAAAAAAGCGGACAAGATGTCCTACTTATACAAAGTTGTGAGAGAGAGAGAGAGATAGAGAATAAGAAAGAGAGAGTACTGACGATTAAGAATTGTGACATGGCAAAGTCGGGGCAAGATTGGATTTAGCCAGCAAGATTGGAACGGAACTGTCATGCCAAGGATTGGCATTGGCTTAGAGAGCTTAAGTACTGGTGAGTGTGTTGCTCATTCTTTGTATTCGACTGTGTTGCTCTCTCTCTCTCTCTCTCATCACATTGTCTTTTTATAAAAAGTTCATTGCGCTCGCATGGTGACATTTCAAAAAGTTAAGAATTTTTCAGAATCTTTGCTTTTTATGCCATGGAAATTTTCTGGTGAGTTTAGAATTTTTCAGTGAGATTATTATTTTTTGATTAGAAAGAGAGTATGGAGGAAAGAGAGAGTGTGGAAGAGATAAAACAGAGCAAGACAGAGAGGTATTTTTTAGGAGGTGCATTTTTGTCCAAAATATGGCTAAAGTACTCTTGGGATGACAGATTTGTTAGGAGTTTACAAGCTAAAAAGTCTCTATAGGACCTTTGACCAAAAATCGGAATAAAAAATTGAGGTGGGTGACGAGGGGTCAAATAAAAATTTGAAGTGGGATGAAAAATGCAAAAAATAGGAATCAAGAAGGGGATAAAACAAGTCTATGGGGGGCAAATATAGAATTATAAAATCTATATAATATGTTTTCCCTAAAAGTTTGAGGGTTTCTGGCTAGCTTTCAAAAGACCATTTTGAGGGCAAGAACTTCCTTCATGAGAACTGAGTTTGCTTCAATTGCCCTTTGATTTACCTCAAATGTGGATGGAATCTTTGATGAAAGCTAAGTACAAGACCGAGTGAATCTCAATAAGTTATTTGGAAAGTTTTTTATAAGCTCGCAGACGTACATGTGCCCGCATGTGCTTAAATTAATCTTAAGTTACTCTTTATGGTTCACATTTTCAGTAGAGATAATCTCTAAGGTTTATCACCAAGTATTTGTTTTCTCATTCATCTTCAGCTTGGGATTTTGATGAAATATGCACAAAAAACCATATAGAACAATACTGGAAATTTGTAAAGAACATAGAATAGGTTCATTTTTATTGATTTCTTGGAATAGAAAAAGTTTCGAAAGATGATATATACTCGAAATGATGTTGAGTTGATTTATGAAATATTTGTTTGTTAAGCAGTCTTCAGAGTATCTCATTGGCTTCTCTTGGGGTGAAAAACAGGAATATCATGACAACATTGGTGATCTGGATGGACCGGAAGAAAAGGAGAGGGCACAGGCCAAAATCCAAAAGTTCATCTCAGCATTTTGACTGTGAAGACATTTTCAATGGCTAAACATGACAAGAAGGCTTTTTGTTTTTCTTTCAGATAGCAAAATGGCTCCATGCCTTGATTCTTGTAATTACTTATATAATATTTTGTCTAATGCCCCTTTTTGTACTCATTGGTTGAGCAATTTGGAGTTGATATGTTATATAGTTTTAGTCCGCATGGTCTGATCCCATGCGAGAGGTAGAGAAGTTGGGGAGTTGCATTTTGTGATTCTACACGGATGGCCTTCCCAAATGTTGCTTAGCAATGGGTATTTAGTTTACATTTTTTTCTGACCTTTATATTTTCTGCATTGCTATTTATAATTAGGCTAAATGGTACCAGAAGCTTGGCGTGCCTAGTGGTGGATGCCCTCTTCCTCTCTCTCTCTCCCTCTCTCCCCCCAATTATCCTCACGTCTTCCATCAACACCATCTCTTACGCTAATCTCACTTACACCATCACCTCACACATGTACATAATTTCTTATCACACAACTTCCTCAATTCCATTCCTACGCTTTTCGAAATCCACGTAGGCAAGTATAAGAAGCCTCACAAAATAGAAGGAATTGTTGGGACCATATAAAGCTGGCCATGTGTCATTATTCTGTGATAAGAATTAAGAAGTGGGGATAAATGATGGCATGGGTAGAGACGTCATGAGCGGTTACAAGGCAACTCTATAAGTACACGGATCAGAGATTAAAGGAGGGATCACTGCTAATGGCTTCATATTGGATTACTTCAGTCCATTCCGTTTCTCCTTTTATTCTAGTGTTGCTTTCGCGTTCTAATTTTCAACTTGTACCCGTAGACCTTCGACATTAGAATTCGATAGGATCAACTTCTAATCTTCGTTGATCGGCTGAAATTTTTTTTCTTTAAAGTGACCAACTAGGCATTAGAATTGTCTTCTAATTTCATAGCCTAGAAGGTTCTAGAAATTGTGTTCAAACAGTCTTTTGGACTTTAAACAGTCCTAACACGCCTTCACGTGCAGGGTCTCGAGACCGATTTTCATGGGCAACAGTCTCAACTCAATTATATTACCCACCATCTCGAACGTGGTTGAGCAATACAAATAAATGATATTTATTTATCTGATCATTTTTAGTATTTTTTTCCTTCATTTTTGCATTGAAAAATTATATTTTGATAGTGTCACGATTTCGAGACCTTAGGAATAAGGTCTAAACACAGGCGTGCCAGAGAGTCATGGGCTTATAGTTTCGTTAGACAAAAAACCATTGGCACTTATCTTGGGCGGCACCAAGTAAGTCAGCCTGTGATTTTAAATTACCTCGCAAGCACACGCACCCACACGATAGCAACAAGTAAGCAACAAATTAAAGTGGCACAACAAATAGGCAACTGAAATGTTTGGTATTGCTATAAACAGTGTGTACATGCTACAATTATATAGAGGAGGTGGTACAAGGCAACTCGAGACGTGGGCAAGCTTACTTACCCGATACACCTTCCTCTAAAGAGCTTTCTATGCATTTGCCCGATAGATACAAGGAGACATCATTTGGAAAATAAGAAATATAAAAGAAAGACAACCTTTACATCGACGATCCCCCACTACAAATGCTACAACTACTCTATTTACATTGCATTGGCTACAAAAAGTGACACGAAACAAGTACAAACTGTCATTGGAGACTTAGACAACAAAAACTCTTCAAAGGCTTGGCTCGTGACATTCTCCCCCACTTATGCTGTCGACGTCCTTGGAGACTTAAACAACAAAAACTCTTCAACTTTGTCTGCAAAGGGGAGTAGATCTTCAGTCATCTCCCAGCTGATCTCTTCATCTCCTAAGTCCTTCCACTTCACCAGAAACTGCCGTTGTCGTCGTTTGGATGCTGTGATCTACCGTTTGGCTAGAATCTGCTCCACTACCTTCGGGTTGTGTTGACGTAAATCGATTGCTGTTCTGGTTGACTAGTTGCGAGCTGGATCTTCTGAATCGGCGTGATATGGCTTCAAATAGCTGACATGGAAGACAAGGTGAATTTTCATCCATGTTGGAGGGTTGATTCTGTAAGAAGCCTCCCCAATCTTGGAAGTAATCTGAACAGGTCCCTCATACTTGCGAATGAGGCGTTTGTCTTGATTACGCAAAGCTTTAACCTGTTCCGGCATGATCTTAACAAGAACCATATCCCCAACACTGAACTCCCTGGCCTATGCCCTAAGTCTGCCTACTTTTTCACACGCTTTGAGGCTTTCTCCAAATAAGCACGAGCAATTTCAGAGTTTTGCTTCCAATCTTTAGCAAATTTGTAGGCTTTAGGGCTCCTCCCTATATACAGAACTGCGCTGGTGTGTGGAAAGATAGGCTGTTGACCTGTGACAAGCTTTAAAAAAATTTTGTTAGTCGATGGGCTCTTTTGAGAATTAAAGCAGAATTGGGCAATATCAAGTAACTGCACCCAATTTTTCTGGTTTGCATTAACAAAATGTCTCAAGTATTCTTCAAGCAAACCGTTGAATCTCTCCGTTTGGCCATCGGTTTGAGGGTGATAGCTAGATGAAAAGTCGAACTGTGAACCGAGTAGTTTAAAAAATTCGGACCAAAAGATCCCTGTAAAACGTGAGTCTCAGTCACTAACGATGTTCTGGGGCACGCCCCAATATTTCATAACATTTTTGAAAAACAGTTTGGCTATTTCCTCTGCCGAGCAAATTTTAGGAGCTAAGATGTGTAACGCCCCAAACTGACGCTACTGAGGACCCTCCCGGGTAGGTCAACAAGTGTTAATAAGGAGATATAATATGATAAGCTTACTCATATTTCCACACAGAATATATCAAAGGATATATATATAACAAGAATAATATGTAATTATGTTCATCATACAACGTCCCCAAATCGTCAAATGCAAATAGTAAATATATCCATACATGAAATAAGGTGCCAACATCCCTGGCACGTAGGTAAAATATTATACACCGCTAACAATTCAAAGTGTAGCAGTCTACAGAATATATCTACCTATTTCGCTAACAATTCAAAGTGTAGCAGCCTAACACCAAAGGAAATGAACTCTTTCTTGTCGAACCAGCTATACTGTCTTGAGAATCTGCTGCATAAAAGGCAGTGTGAGCGTTTGAATGCTCAGTAGAAATACTATTCTTAACTAACAATGATAATATCGATGCATAAGTCATTTAGTTCCAGTTTCACAAACACAAGCATATGTGGTTCAAGAATCATACAAATATCCACAGATAATATATCAAGGTTTCACAAATACAAATATCATTCATGCCCATGATTCATCTGTTATATGTTCCATATGAAAGAAGAGTTTTCTCTGACTCTTTCCCATTCATCATAACAATAACTGATAGAGGAGTTTTCTCTGACTCTATCCATAACATCATAACCATAGCTGATAGAGGAGTTTTCTCCGACTCTATCCATATCATTGCAATAACAACTGACAGAAGAGTTTTCTCTGATTCTGTCTCAATCATATCCACATGTATATACAATCTACATAACATAAAACATATAAATCATGGCATCATATCAGCATAACACAATATCATGGCATACTTGCATATTCTAACCACATAATATTTCATATAAAAGGAGAAATTATGCATCAAGATTTATAAAAGGTTTTCATGTTTATCAACACAAGTAAAGTGTGAACCAGCTAACCTGAATCGGGAGGCCCTCTCGTTCACTCTTGGGGGGTGTTTATCTTGAATGGATTGTTGATGGTGTTTATCCGTCTCGATTTATCCTTCTCTATTATCCTTCTCTATTATCCACGTTTATCTTTCTCTATTATCCACTCAAGATAGGATTTTTTGAAAAAGAATAAGAGTTTGTAAAAAACTAGGAGTCGCCACCTTATTTTTAGGGAACAAGGAAACCACAAAAAAGAGTTTTATTTTCAATAAAACATTGACCCCATATTTTGGAAAAGCATGGTCTTTCGAATTAAAGTTGGATTCGGGGGCTAGGTTACGAAGTGGGAAGGTTCCAAGAAACTCCTTGTAGGCACCCACCTCGCCCTAATTAAAGGTCTCCTAATTAAGTTTGAGCTTTATCAAAATCTTTTCAAAACAATCCTAGTTATCTAATCAATCACAAAATATGATATATAATATATAATAATAATATATAGTATGAAAGTATACACAATCCTAATGGCCTTAGGAGACTAGAAGTCAACCTAAGATTGGACTTGCGCCCTATTGACTGCCTACGTACCTTATCAATTGCTTGACAAAGATCAAAGTCCACGTAGTTCGATTACCTTAGGACTCTCCTATTGTAATGAACTATATAGCCAAAAGAACTCTATCTTATCTAGGACTCTAGCTTCGAGAGTTTGGATTTGATCAAAAAACTTTTCTTTGCATAAGAGATGGAATTTCATTCCATTTTAAACACTTTCAAAATTTTAGAGTTGTTCTCGAAGTAGAATCCTAAACCAAGTAGAACTCTATTACTATAAAAATTCTTACAACAAAGGATAGTCTTAAGTGGGATCAAGTGACCCCCCTAATCCTAGGGTTTCTAGCTAATCTTAGGTTAGTCTAAATACCTAAAATATTAAAATATGCATGCTGGAATTTCTGGAAAATAAATTAAAAAAATCATCAAAAGTGTAAACAATGCATGAAAATGTCCTAAATGCAATTTAGTTATTCTATGTGAACCTAGGCATGTTTCTATGTTGATTTTGGCCTAAAAAAATGAGTTTTAGTACACTTTTAAGTTACTTTAAATCCATGTACAGATTTATAAGTAATCAAAAAGTGGGTTTAAAAACCATAAAATAAAAGAATAAAAGAAGTAAAAATGACCTAATATGCAACCTAGTATGACATATCAAAATAATCATGCATCATGCGTGAAAACAATTAATTTTATCATAAGGGAAGGGACTTACCTTTGCCTTCTCCCTCGATCACAATTTATATAGCATTTTAATCAAGACACAATAATAATATAAACAAACCTAATCACTAACTATTAATATGCAACCTTTAACAATGTGCAAAATGACTCAAAGAGATGGACTAATATGCTTTCCTATAAAATAATATCTAAAATCCTAACTTCCTAGCATGTATTCTAGATATGAACTAAATCCTAAATATCTAAATCTAATATGACATGATCAAAGAAGAATGGAAGAAGAAGAGAAAAAGAGAAGAAGAAATATGCATGCATAAAAACAAACTAGCCTATCATGCAAATTAATATAAAGCCTAAACTATGCATGTTAATAATAAACTATATCCTATGTATACTAACAATAAGCTAAACCCTATACTAGGAAAATAAAAACCTAACCTAACATGATTAAAGAAGAAGAAGAAGAAGAAGAAGAACAAAACTACTAACCTATTTCTCTGCCTCCTTGTTTCAAGCCTTCAAACTCCAAGCCTTCTCTTCAAGCTCCAAGGACTCCAAGGAACTCAAGGACTCTAAAAGTTAAGCTAGAGTGCTATGGGGGAAGCTTGTGCAATTGCTCAAGCCTCTACTCTCCAAGCTAGCTCTCTAAAGCTTTTTCTGTGTGTTGAAACTGATTTCAGGGTCCTCTATTTATAGGGAGGCCTAAGTTTGATCAATGGCTGAGTTTAAATCTCTTAGGAATGATCCAAGGGTTCAAAATCAGTCTTCCAAGGTGTTCATACTCATCCAAAAGCCCTCATGGCCGAACTGGACACATGGCAGGGCTTGGAAGAGTCTTGGTAGGAAAAATACTGTGATTTTTACATTTTTTGGCGAAAAAAATCTATGAACATCCACTCTAGGACGGCTGGCCATCCTTCATGGATGGTTATCCATCCCTAGGTGGACGGCCATTGGTCTTCCATTCCATTTTTAGCATATTTTGACTTTCCTCAGCCTGTTTTGACTCGGTTTATGCTTTTGTCGGCTTTTCGGGCCCGTTTTAAGTCCAAATTTGACGATTCAAGTATCGAAACGATCGTGATTCGATTCTCCATGTTTTAAGAAGTGTTTGAAGTGAAAATGCATTGATCAAGGTCGAAGGTTTAGGAAAAAGTCGACCGATTAGCTGTTTAGAGCCTGTTGGGCCCAAATTAGGGTTTTGAAATTTGCTAACTGATTGCTTTCGAAATCATTTTTTCTTCTTGAAAAAAGTTTTAAAATGTTTTAGGAAAGTGTTTTGAAGCCTTTGAAGGCTTTATTTTGATAAAAATATCGAATCCCGGTCTCTTCCGGTCGAAACCCTAATATGGGCTTTGAAAGGGCCTTTCGATCTTTGAGAGCCAGATGTGAACCAGAGGGCTCAACAAGCCTTGCCACTGATCAACTTAGTTACCAAATACACCTTAAATATCTATGCCAAAGCCTCGAGGCCATTTGAAACAAGATCGACAGTCATTGAGGGTTTTTGTGATTCAAAGGACAAAACTGCCCTTAAGTCACAAAAAACCTTATTTTCTATCAAGCCTGGCTCAGAATGTCATGAAATTTGACAGGGGCACCTATGAACTCCCTAAAAACCTAATGCAAAAGGAACTAACTCAATCTGACCTAAAAACCTACATGTGATAATGACTTTTAACCTACTACCCACAAAGGGTAAAACTGGCAACTTAGGGTTTTGACACCCTATTTCACCTCTAATCATAGGCAACCATTCATGACCATACTCATGATAAAAAATGGATGTCTACAGAAGCTCCTCATTGATGTTCATGGCTTCGCCAGTGAATATCAACGAAAACAAAAAACATCCCATTTTTGACACAACAAAATAGGGATAACTAACCAACAATTATTTTGAAAGCTTCGCTTCAAATTCTCTCTTCTTGGAAGTTTCACTTCTAATTTTTTCAATATTTTCAATCTTTTTGGAAATTGCATTTCCAATTATCATAAAAAACTTGGGAGTCTTTGACTCATCACTAGAAATTTTATTTCTAGTTAACTTAAGGATTTTCAATCCTTTTGGAAATTGCATTTCCAATTATAAAAAATGAGAGTCTTCGACTCATTACTAGAAATTGCATTCCTAGTCAGCTTAAGGATTTTCAATCCTTTTGGAAATTGCATTTCCAATCATAAAAAATGAGAGTCTTCGACTCATTACTAGAAATTGCATTCCTAGTTAACTTAAGGATTTTCAATCCTTTTGGAAATTGCATTTCCAATTATCAAAAATGAGAGTCTTCGACTCATTACTAGAAATTGCATTCCTAGTCAACTTAAGGATTTTCAATCATTTTGGAAATTGCATTTCCAATCATCATAAATGAGAGTCTTCGACTCATTACTAGAAATTGCATTCCTAGTCAACTTAAGGATTTTCATCCTTTTGGAAATTGCATTTCCTATTAAAACTTTGAGAGTTTTCAACTTAACTTAGATATTTCATTTCTAATCACCTTAAGGATTTTCAATCCTTTTGGAAATTTCATTTCTAGTCATTATATCATATCTTAATATCTCCCATATATCATTTTCATATACATTCCATGTATATTCCACTAATGCTTCACAAAGACTTATGAATTTGGGCCTCCAAAATAGGCTTTTCTCATTAGCCACCCTTCATGGGTTTTCTCACTTCTATAATTCCCTTCATGGGTCTCACAAACTTAATAAATCAAATGTATTCTTAATCATTTCATGATTATAACTTGATTACACAATCCTTTCATTCATTCATTTCTAAATCTCATGGTTTTCAACCAAAAATTCATCATTTCATGTGAACTTTCCTATTCACAATCACTTAATTCTCACTTTGGTATGCACCAAATCCTCTTGATTCCTCATTCAATTATCAAATATCATTCAATCTCAATCAAATGCACTTTCTTAAATCAAAATTTGAAAGAAAATGAGTCAAAATTGGTCAAAATAGGCCAAAAATAGTCAAAATTGGGCCTATTGGGCTTAAAAAGTCAAAATTGGTCAAAATTGAACTAACAAATGGATGACCATCCAACCAAGGATGGCCAACTGTCCATGGAGGACGGCCAGCCGTCCCTTGGTGGACGGCCACCCGAGCCCCTCTCTTCCATTTAAGGTGTTTTGACACCCCATTTGCATATCACTTCAAATTTCTCCCAATTTGGCACTTTCTCTCTCTAGAATTTTCCAATTTCTCTCAAGAATTCATCAAATTTAATTTCATTATACCCAAATCAACTCTCAAACACCTCAAGTGTTGTTAATCACTCCAATTTGTGAATCAAAATCCTAGGATTTCATCCTTGCATTTCAATTTGGGGATCCAAAAACCCAAATACACATTCACTTATTTTCTTCAAGTTCGTCTTCTACCTACACTCATGGAAAATAGGTATGAATCAAAATACCCATATATGAAGATGAAGAGCTATAAGGCACCATCTCATGATCCCAACAACTCAAGCTTGCTATTGGAGCCTAATGCTTATCTTTCCCACATCCACACTCTACAAGAGGTGAGCTTACTTTCCATGCTCTTTTATTGAATCATTGATGTCTAGGTGCTTCAATATTGATCTTTGGATATTGTTTGATGACTTGTGTTTATGAAATTTGTATTTGGCAAAGCTTGGGAGCCCCATTTCACTAGCTTTACAAGCTTGAAATATTGCCCACCAAGTGTTTGATAAAATTCCCAAGAGATTAGAATTTGATTTTTTTGATTTAAATTTCTCATGCCATGATTCAAATATGTTTTAAACATCATTTGGATACTTTCAAAAGCTTCATGACAAGTTTTCACAATCATTTTAAAAAATGTGCATACTAGGTGTTTGATAAAATGCCTAAAGGTAGGCAATTTTCAATTTTTCAACTCAATTCATCATACCATGCTTTTTCAAATGTTTTCAAAATAATCATATCATGATAAGTTTTCAAAACACTTTAAGTAATGCACATATCAAAAATTTGCATGAATTAAGACTTAGCTTATTTTTCAAAATATTATTGCATAAAGTGTCATTTTCATGACTTTTAAATAATTTTATTTCAAAACTTATGCTAAGTATTTATTTCACGATTTTCAAAATTCTATTCTCTTAGTATTTTTATTTCCAATTCAATTTTCATGAAAAGAAGTCATATGGCATTTTAAATGAATTATGCTAATTCTTGATGTAAAATTGAAAATACCAAAATCAACTACATTAATTATGGTATATATATATATTTTTTTGAATAACTCACAATTGACAAACCATTTGAGAAATAAAATTTGAACATTTTTTTGAAAATGTGTCATTTTGTGAGTTAATTTTGTATTCTTGATTCAAAGAATTAGCATAACTTATCTTTATACCTCTAATCCATTAATCTTTATATTTACAGCCAGAGTTCGACATCAGGACTCGGTCATCCCTACAGGGCATCATTGGATGGTGGGCTAAGATGGACACTCTCCAACCGTATGTCAAAGCCACTATCAGAAGACTTGGTTTTGGAGACTTCATAGACTCACTATGGGTTGACAATATGGATAGACAGGCCCTCATGGCCTTATCTGAGCTTTGGTGGGACACCACCAACACTTTCCACTTTGAGTTTGGGGAGATGACTATGACTCCCCTTGATTTCACCATGATTACAGGACTTTCCATTGGGGGTCGCCCTTTGGATTTTTATAATGATGCTAGCAAGAATTCAACTTATTTGGATACCTTTCTTGGGGCAGGTGATATTGAGATTGTGAAAAGATCAGTTCGTTGAAATACTCTTCTTACTACATTCAGCAATATGCCTGAAGGAGGAGATCCTGACCATATCGTCCGGGCTTTCCTTCTGTACTTGTTTTCCTGCACTCTATTTGCTGTCACTGCTGATTTGGCACCTCTAGGCTTCTTTGCTAGTTTGGAGGACATTGATACCATTCCTCAATATGACTGGGGTGGTGCTGCCTTAGCCACCATGTACAGGACCATGTGCTGTCGGTCTCGAGGGGTATGCACCGACTTTGGAGGCATGGGATTCATTTGGGAGGTATACTCACTTATTTTTAGAAAATATCACAAATTTCCCTATACTTATCCTCTAACAATGCACATATTCTGCAGGTATGGGCCCATGAGTACCTCAATCTAAATAGCCTGACCTTGATTGCCAATGACTTCTCTTTGCCAACCCTTGCTTGATATGCCCCGGATCGGCGAGTGACTGCCATTGCCCAAAGGCATGATTATGCTTACAGTCGTGCCTTTCTTGCAGGGTTGTGCTCTAATAAGATAACCATCTTTATTCCTGCTTTCTTTTCTCAATGCTTAAACTTTCGCTAATATACCCTGTCCTCAGGTTAAGTGGAATCCTTGGCGCCATTGGAGAGGTACCATGCACGTTCAACTTAACTCTGTGATTGAGATGTCACATAGGAGGATTCTGCTCGAGGGGCCTTCTGGCAGATATTGGTACCTTGGGGAGAGAGTGTGTTCTCAGCTTTGTGGATCTTATTCAGTTGCTCG
The DNA here is from genome assembly GCA_017140935.1 of Hamamelis virginiana. Lineage (NCBI taxonomy): Eukaryota > Viridiplantae > Streptophyta > Magnoliopsida > Saxifragales > Hamamelidaceae > Hamamelis > Hamamelis virginiana. The sequence goes on along the minus strand of JAESVK010000688.1, from coordinate 1,418,962 downwards.
TGTGCCTCATGTACCTCCTTCTTCTATGAGACATGCTGATAAATTGACAGGCCATGCCTTAGCAGACGCTATGGCTGGTGTATTTGCGGATGCTTTCCATCGTCCTCATGAAGATTATCGTACATTCTGTCAACGCTATTTGATGCGTCCACTTGTATCAGGATTTCCACCTGCTGAGGTATCAAACTTTCTCTTGGCAGCCTTGCTTCTTTTCTATACATTATTCTTCATATCTCTTTATTTGGCAGGGTCGTCGAACCCGAGGTCATGCTTCCCATCCTACAGCTACTATAGCTCCTAGTGAGGGCGAATCTTCATCTTCTGCTCCTTCTTTGCCACCTGTCCCTTGGCAGGTGCAAGTCATTGAGGATGGTAGCTTTGTTCAAAGACCGATCACTCGAGTACCTTATAATGAATATCCACACATTGACCATTCTTACACTTCGGTAATTATCATACTTTCACCCTTTGTCATATGTGGTTTTCTCTCTCATAACATTTTGAATCTTTCGACCTTTCAGGTGCCTGTACCATATGTTGAGGAGTGGTTGGCATACAGTGCATCATTGACTAGGGAACTTCAAAGCATAAATCTTGATGTACACAATGCGAACATAGCTGCACAGGTAATTCTCTCTTTACTCTTTCAATCACTAGTGATCTTATCCTTCACTAATCTCGCCTAATCTTTGTTTTCACAGGAGCGCCATGGATCAAGAGAGGATCACGAGGCATCGGGTTCACGGGGAACGAGGAAATCATCTCGGCAGAGATGATTTTGTACTATTAAGCCTATAGGAGGCCTGCTTAGGGTTTTCTATGTAACTCTTTTTCTATGTATGCACTAAAAACCCTGAGTGGCATGTAATTTTATCCTAATGAGAATACAAATATGTTTCAATTGCTTTTTTGGTTCAATTTTAACTCGAAAATGGGTCAAAATTGACGAAAATTGAGCGAAAAGTCAAACTGGGTGTCAAAAAGTCTTGAAAAAGTCAAAATTAGGCAAAATTTGAGATCAGGGATGGATGACCATCCCTCCATGGACGGTTGGCCGTCCTTTAGAGGATGGTCATCGACCCTGGTTCACCTTTTTTGATTATTTTGACACTTTTTAACTTCTTGAATGTTCTAGTTCGCTTCTAGAATGTTCTAGTTCGCTTCTAACTTGATTATTTTGCCAAAAAGCTATAAAAACACATCTCTAGGCTCATTTTCATTACCCTAAACACAATGGAAGCTCTCAAGTTGATTATCAACCTATTCATAACAAGAATACGGGCAGAAGATAAGAGGGTGTTCGAACGATTCGGCTTGTCTTCATGGTTCTTTCTCTGTCATGTGAAGCTCGAAGACAAACTTCTCAACTCTGTGATCCATTTCTGGGACTCTAATCTTCATGTGTTTCGCTTTAACTATAAAGAGGTATATCCTTTATTTGAAGAGTTTTGTGCCTTGATGAATATTTCTGTTAATGATCTTTACATCTTTCCTACCATTCGTCGAGGTTATTTCCAAACATTTTCTTTTCTCTTTGAACTCTCACCTAGGGAAGCTTCTTCATATATCCATGAAAACTCCATTGATCTTCTCAAACTAGCTTCATTTTTCTTGAGGGAAGGGGGAAAACCACTAGCTTTTCATAGGCCTACCCAGTACGCACTCGCCTTATGCATAGTGCGTTGTTTTCTTGTTTCGAATGGAACCATTTCATACCCATTGAAACATGTGAACTCATTCTGTCATTGTCAAAGTCTCATAACACCATCCCTCTGGTGCTAGCTGAAACTCTAAATGGGTTTGACCACTTCTACTCCAACTCTGCTTCTTGCATTAGGGGTAGCCTCATTCTTCTTCAGATGTGGTTGGTTGAGAGACTCAAGCTGATTACTCCTCTCGATGGGCCCAAACACTTGTCCCATACCTATTGTTCGCGTAAGCTTTTGTTTCTTGAGCATCGCTCGATTCAGGATATGATTATCTTTTTTTCTTCTCTGACTTGGGAAGATATTCAGTGGCATGTGGCCATATGGGATTGTGGTGAGGAGTATGTACTACACACTTTGGGATGTTGTCAGGTGAAGCTTATGGGCCTAAAGCATACATCATTTTACTGGACTTCTCGGGTGCTTCTCCAGATGGGCCGTGCTCAAATCAATCTCCCTCTCAAAGGGCATGTTCATGGGGTTGAGGCGACTACTCCTTCTTTGGTATCTTGGGCTATGAAGAAATGGGCTTCAGGTTTATGTATGTGTCAGGTAGGAGATCGCAATGGGCCTTTTAAGCTTGATGGGGAGTATCGGGCTTGGCTTAAACAAGACTTGGGTTTGAAGGTGCAGGCTATGAAGGATAAGGTTCAAAGCCTCGTTTATGGTTCTCGAGTTGTAGCTCAGTCGACAGGTTCATCACTTCCATCAGATGCGTCACGAGTTAAGAGAAATAGAGAAGATGAGAATGAAGCCCAAGCCTGTGGAGCGAGAAGGACTTAGAGTAGATTAGGGATTATATATTTTACTTTTCAAAGCAATGTAAGATTTGAAGAAAGTAGGAATTATGAGTACACATGTCATGTAATAATCTTTAAAAAGGTTTCTACCCTTTATGGATGACTAAATATCAATTTTATTAAAATCTCAACAAATATCCTTTAATAATTACAATTGAACCAAACTCTTGGTGTTTTTACAAGAAATAGACCGCACCCAAAGTAACTTTATGGGCTGCCTACGTATCCCCGTCCTTAATACAATGCTTTGTCATTTTTCCTCAACTCTTTATGATATTTGGGGAATCAGGTCTTCGTAGTTCATGAATCAAATTGAAGAAATCCACTTCTTTTCTTTTTTTTTTTTACTTGCTCTAACTTTTGCCTAAGCAGCCTTTTCAGGTTTTTTACTTAGCGAGCCCTTTTTTTTTTATTTTTTTTATTTGAATACCCTAACTTTTGCCTAGGCAGCCCTTTCGGGTTTTCTACCTAGCGGGCTATTTTTTTTTTTATATTTTTTTTATATGTGGTACTTCTTCAATTGATCCAAATTGGTAGGTTGAGAGAATTCATTCCCATCAATGTCTGCAATCTTCACGGCTCCGCCTGACAATATTTCTCTGATGATGTAAGGGCCTACCCATGTGGGCTTGAACTTTCCTCGCGGGTCATGGATCGGTGCTCGGATCTCCTTCAGTACCAGATCTCCTTTCTTCAAACCTCTATGCTTTACTTTTTTGCCAAACGCCTTGGTTATTCTTCTTTGATACCCCTGAATGTGGTACAGTGCCCTTAATCGCCTTTCATCCAGTAGAGCTAACTCTTCATATCGGTTCCTTACCCATTCTACCTTTGCCAGTTGACTCTCCATGGCAATTCTTAATGATGAGACTTCTAATTCTATAGGCAATATAGCTTCCATTTCATAAACGAGCGAAAAAGGTGTAGCCCCAGTCGATGATCTAATAGAAGTACGATATCCCCACAGTGCTAATGGTAGTTTCTCATGCCAGTCATTGTAAGTCTCGGTGGTCTTTTTTAGGATTGACTTGAGATTCTTATTTGTTGCTTCGACAGCCCCATTCATTTGTGGTCTATAGGGAGATGAACGGTGATGCTTGATACTATACTTTTGTAGAAGCGCTTCGGTTTCTTTTCGGAAATGCTATCCATTATCAGAGATGAACGGTGATGCTTGATACTATACTTTTGTAGAAGCGCTTCAGTTTCTTTTCGGAAATGCTGTCCATTATCAGAGATGAACTCGTGGGGCACTCCATACTGGTAGATGATGTTATTCTGTATAAACTTCGCTACTTGCTTGGCATTCAATGTCTTGTAGGATGCAGCTTCTACCCACTTAGTGAAGTAATCTATGGCGACCAAGATGTACTCGTGTCCATTTGATGCTGCAGGGGTTACCTTGCCAATAATGTCTTTGCCCCATGTTGCAAATGGCCATGGCAAAGACATGGTAGTGAGTGGTATCGAAGGTTGATGTTTTCCACTTGCAAACATTTGACATTTATGACACTTCTTGACATGTAGGTGGCAATCCCTCTCCATGGTTGACCAGTAATATCCCAGTCTCACAATCTTCTTAGATAACATGTATCCATTCATATGCAGAGCCCCAGCCCCTTCATGTACTTCCAATACTATTCTTTCAGCTTCTTGTTCATTGACGCACAACAGATGCACTCCATCATGTGATCTCCGATACAGCTTCCCCCCACACAGAATATACTGACTGGCTAACCTCCTTATGGTCTTTCTGTCTACAGATGACGCCTCTTTCGGATATTCTCCTTTTTCTACAAACTGCTGAATGTCATAATACCACGGTTTTCCATCATTCGGCTCTCCTTTTTGGATAACACAACAGTAGGCAGGTTCTTCTCGGGACTTAATAATGAGAGGAGTTACACCTTCATCTTTAGGGATATCTACCATGGATGTTAGAGTGGCTAAGGCATCCGCAAACTTATTCTTTAACCTAGACAGATAAAAGAAGTCAATTCGACGGAATTCTTTTACCAAAGTCTCTAAGTACTCATGGTAGGGTAACAACTTCTTTTCCCGAGTCTTCCACTCTCCTCTAGTTTAACATATGATCAAGGCGGAATCCCCATATACTTCTAATTCTTTCACGCCTAATTCCAAGGCAGCTTCCAATGCTAGAATACAGGCTTCATACTCAGCTATATTATTAGTAGCATCAAAGGATAACCTGACAGATAATGGTATCAAGTTATTCTCCGGTTTAACCAACAACACGCCTATTCCACATCCTCTCTTATTATAAGCCCCATCAAAGAAAACTTTCCAAGGCTCTTTACTTACTTCTAGAATCTCTTCGTCGGGAAACTGGTACTCAGACGGTCTTTCTACTGATGATGGATGTTCTGCTAGAAACTCTGCCACTGCTCTCCCTTTTACTGATTTCTGCACCACATATTGAATGTCGAACTCTGATAATAGCAATAACCAACGGGCTGTCCTATAAGATAACACTGGCTTCTCCAATAAGTACTTCAGGGGGTCCATGCGACTAATGAGTTACACTTGGAAAGACAGCATGTAATGGCGGAGCTTTTGGGTAACCCACACCAATGCCACACATGTCTTTTCTAATGCATCATATTTAACCTTATAGTCAGTCATCTTCTTGCTCAAATAGTACACTGCATTCTCCTTTCGAGATTCTGGGAGATACTGAGCTAACATAGCTCCCATCGCAGTTTCAGTGAGTGTTAGATAAAGTAGCAAAGGCTCACCTTGCCGCGGGGGAACTAATATTGGTGGATTGCTCAAGTACCTCTTGATGGTTTCAAAGGCCTCTTGACACGCGTCATTCCACTTCGTGGGCACATCCTTCTTAAGAAGCTTAAAGATAGGTTCACAAATCATGGTCAGCTGTGCTATAAATCGACTGATGAACTAAACTTTGCCTAAGAATCCTCGAATCTCCTTTTCTGTCTTTGGCGGCTGCATCTCCGTGATGGCTTTAATCTTTCCCGGGTAGACCTCTATTCCTTTTTGAGTGATCATAAATCCCAGCAATTTCCCCACAGTTACTCCGAAGGCGCAATTTTGAGGATTCAATCTCAGGTTAAATTGCTTAATTCTTTGAAGGAACTTGCGTAGAGCTTCAAAATGGCTTTCTCGATCCTTAGACTTCACGATCATATCTTCCACATATACCTCCACTTCCTTATGAATCATATCATACAATAAAGTGGTTGCCATCCTCTGATAGGTAGAACCGGCGTTCTTTAGGCCAAAGGGCATAACTCGATAACAGAAGGTCCCCCATTGAGTAATGAAAGAGGTTTTCTCCATATCTATAGGGCCATCTTTATCTGGTTATAACCTGAGAACCCGTCCATGAAGGATAACAGAGCATGACCAGCGGTACTATCTGCCAGAATATCTATGTGTGGCAACGGAAAATCATCTTTAGGGCATGCCTTGTTCAAATCTCGGAAGTCTACCGCATTCTAACCTTCCCATCCTTCTTAGGCACCGGCACAATGTTAGCTAACCACTCGGGGTATTCCACTGCTTGGAGAAATCCAGCGTTCATCTGTTTAACTACTTCATCCTTGATTTTCAGTGCCCACTCTGGCTTCATTCTTCTCAACTTCTATTTAATTGGCTTAACCCCCGGATTAGTAGGGATAAAGTGTTGTACTATGTCGGTGTCTATTCCTGGCATATCTTTGTACGACCATGCAAAAACTTCTATGTTTTTTCTCAACAATCCTACCAACTTTTCTTGTTCTTGTGGTGACAGAGTTGCCCCAATTTTAATTATCTTAGGCGATTCATCGGATCCTAAATTAATTGATATTAATTCATCCACATTAGGTCTAGCATGTTCCATTTCCCTTCGTTGTTCAAACTCAGGGGGAACACCCTCTCTAGGATCTATATTCATGCCATATATACTCATAGAAGACAGAAGAGATAAGCTGCAAATGCAAAGAATGAAGAAAAATGAATACTTTATTAATCGTGAAGAAAGTGGGATAACAAAACTAAGCTATCATTCGCCTCCTAACAGAAGAGGGATGATTTTATTGAAAAGAAGGAAAAACGAAAGTCCTATTCTAAAATCCTATAGAAAGAAAGTATAGAAATCCTACAAGCTATCATCTGATGGTAGTGAATCTTCCATGACTGAGTCTTCAACTTGAGGCTCATACTCAAGGCTCCAGTAGGTCAATGGATTGGAGGTTTCTTCAATGAGGTGAATAAGATCGGGTTTGCGAACATGCTCTTCGATGCAGGCGATCTCTTTGAACATAGCCCCTATGGCGACTTCATCCATATGGTCGACCCAGTCAAACTCTGCATGCTTTTCGGCTGTGATGGTAGTTGGAGAGAGAGGTAATGGTGTGTTGAAGAAGATTTCGAACCCAGGAACTCTAGCTTTCTGATCTTCAAGGTAAATGGGCTCGGGAAACCCACAATAAGTGAAATCATCCCCTTCTTTGACAAAAGCCACATTCAGAGTGGGCCGATAAGGTTTCAGAGTGAGGTTAGGGACTCGTCCTTCTTCTTTAGCTAACTGTCTTTCTCTTCTTTTCTGCGCCATCTCTTTTCTGTCAACTTTGGTACTTTGATAACCCAATCCGAAAGGGTAGATTGCTGAGGGGTACTCGATAGAATCAGGCATGCCTTGATGACGACGACCTAAGCCCATTCCTGGAAAAAAGCCTATATTCTTAATGATCTGACCCACTTGCATGTTCCCATATGGACTACAGTCTAGCACCATCTTCTCTTTACATCCTTGTTCAACCTCTACACACTGTATGTATTCAAAGCCTGTCAATGGTACTTCTTCGATCTCAGGCTTGATATCACAGATAGGTACACGGGTAGGAGTGATCTCAGAATCTCCCTTCAATGTCACCACTGAGCCTTTGTAGGGGAACTTAATCTTTTGATGGAGGGAAGAAGGCACAACCCCTATTGGATGGATCCAAGGCCTACCAAGTAGAAGGTTGAAACAAGCAGGCACGTCTAGTACTTGGAAATCGACTTGGAATTCTACAGGCCCAATAGCTAGAGATAAAGTGACCATCCCAACTACTTCTCTTCGAGTGTTGTCATTGAAAGGTTCTGTGAAAAACCACAGACATGGATGCGCAGCGGAAGAG
>JAESVK010000688.1:1366068-1406309 GCA_017140935.1 Hamamelis virginiana | reverse complement strand
ACCTTCCATATTTAGATAATATGAAACTTAATATACCCTTTAGGATTGGTTTTAGGGCATACTTCTAACAGTCATATGCTCTCACGGTTTGCCCTGACAGTTTGAATTCAGACGGTTCAATGCCCAAGGAAGTGGCGGTGCTGAGAGGACATACATTCAAGGCTGACCCATTATCTATCAACACTGTAGGAATTTTCTTACCCATAGTATCCACTGTGACATACAAAACTTGTAAATGATGAGGTCCTTTCTTTGGAAGGTTTAACTCTGTGAAGGATATTGACTGCCCATGCTGAACTGGACTGACCAGACTGACTAAACCCTCGGGTGAAGTATCGATGAGAATCTGAACTTGATTGAGTAACCTGAGTACTGTCTGTCTGTGTTTTTGAGAAGCCATTAAAAGTCCCCAGATGGTGATGTTGGCTTGAGTACGCTTGAGCTGTTTCAGTATCTCTTCCTCTTCCTCTTGAACTTCAGTACGTTGAGATCTTTCTAACTCTCCCAAAGGATTGCCGGATTCCAAGTTGGTGGGCTTGAAATGACGACCTCCTCTAGTGACATGATTAACATCTTCCTCATCACTGGCCCAAATATCTGCTATCTCCTCAGGTGTATTCATCAAATCTTCCCACTCTATGATATCAATCTCATTCTCTGACCCATTATCTATGGTAGACTCAGCGGAAGTCGAACTTGATCTGAAATTCTGGGTGACCCATGGTTGCCTTGGATAGACGGTTCAGTGATGGGTGTTCCCATTCATATGGATGACCTTGGTTGTGAAGTACTTTTTGAGGATACTCTGGCTAGCTTTCTCAAAACAGATGGGGTTTGGATCTTCGGGTTCAACCTGAGTCACATGAACATCTTCTTTAAGTGAGTCAAGGTCATCCTCCCAACCAGAAGGAGCAATGGGTTCTTCAAAGGTGGATTTTTCAAATGTGGGCTTCTCCATCTTAGGGTAAAGGACATAGAAGTCGAACTTCCCACTAGGTTCTCCCAACAGGCCTACTTCGGGATCTCCGGCCTCATATCTCTTTCGCAACTCCCATTGGCTAGTTCCAGTCTTGGAAAAGACTTTCTTGGTTCTAGCATTAGATCTAATGGGTTCAATCTTTGTCATCTCAGTTTCACAAGACTTTTCAGGGCAGAGAACACAGAAACTAAACCTCCCATTTCTCTCTGTCAATAAATCCACACAAGGATCAATAGCTTCAAACCTTTCTTTGAGAGCCCACTGACTAGTACCATTCTTTAGCGACTGATCCACTTTGCGAGGCTCGGAAAGCCCATTCGAACTAAAATTTGGGAATGTATCTTTTTCAAATTGTCTCCATGAACGATAAAGCCCCCTTGGGCTGGTGAATGGTTGAGGGATTTCAATCAGACCTTGATCAATGAACCCTTGTACTATATTCCGTAATGTATCACATGATTCCGTGTCATGGCTATGGGTGGCATGGTATTGGCAATAAAGCTTTTTGGATCTTGGCTTGTATGGGGTGATGAGCCCACGGGCTTGACAGTGATGAAACATTTCAATTATAGAAGTAGGGAATGAAGGGTGAGGGCAGATGGGCTCACAGTGGACATAAGGGTCGGCATGTATAACATTGATATTAGCTGGTGGTGGGACTGCATGGGTAGGAAGTGGATTTTGGGTGACATTGGGTTGAGAAGGTGGGGAAATGGTTTTATTGTCTATGAGGTCTTGGACTTCATGGCGGAGACGGAAGCAATGGTTGGTAGTATGGCCTTTGGATTAATGGAAATGGCTGTATTCATTTTCATTGTAGTTCTTGGGTAATGGGTTGGGTGTAGGTCTGGGTTCAAGAGGTTGGAGCAGGCCTCGAGCTTTTAACTTCTCAAAGACTTTTTCCAACGGCATATAGAGCTCGGTGAATTTTCTGAATGGTTTATTTCCTAGGGAAAAGGGTTGGGTAAATTGAACAGGCTGGGATATGGCATTGACTTCGGTAGCCTTCCCATTGATGACAGGTCGGCGGTTCTTGTAGGGTTCATCAGTTCGAAGAGCTCCATCGGCTAGAGCGTCCTCTACTTGGGTACCGGCAGCGACTAGGGCTCGGAAATTTGGAAGATATTGGAAAAACATGTGCTTGTGATACACTGGGAGTAAGTTCTTCATTATCATGCGGATCTGTTCTTCTTCCTCAGGATAGTTAGCCATTTTAGAAGCTTTGGCTCTCCAGCGGGTGAGGAAGGCAGAGAAAGTTTCTCTTGATTCCTGTTTAGTAGTCTCCAAGTCCCTCCTAGTGATATCAACCTCTGTGTTATACCGGTAATGATTACTGAACTCAGTGCATACATCCTCCAATGTCTTCATTCTAGACTCATCTAGTGACAGAAACCACTTCAGAGCGGATCCAGCCAGTGTCTCATGGAACATTTGGGCTAGCAAGTCATCATTAGCCCCTCGGGGGTGCATGACTCTCACATACATCTTCAAATGGGTCTTAGGACAACCCATTCCATCAAACTTCTCTAACTCAGGCATTCTGAAATGAGTGGGCATACGGGCCTTGGGGAACAGAGACAATGAAGACATGTCCACCATATCATCAGACTTCCTAATACCTTTCAAGGCTTTTTCCAGGGCTTCCACCTTACTACTCAACAGTATGGGCTCAGTGGAAAAGAAAGCAGGGGTCTTGGGCTTAGACTCTTTTTTCAGATCAACAGGCTGAACAAATTCTGCATAGGGCCTAGTGGGTTCAGTGATTGTTTTAGGCCTAAGGAAACATTCATCTTCATCAACATTCTCAAACAAGGGATTAGTACGGGCTCGCATCTTATCTTCCTCTTCTTTCTGGTGAACTAACTCTTGAACCACTTTTAAGAGTGCCTCAATCTTCTCATCAGTCGTCTTTCCACTGTTTCCAATGGCAGTAGGGGTATGATCCTCATTACTAGACATATTTGAATCAACAGGTAGACCCTTAAACAACCGACCGCTAGAATCACGATGCCAAGCCAGAATGCTGGGAAAAGGAAAAGGTTTGAATCAACTAAGAGCTTCCAGTGTGAAAAAGGATGAATAAGGATAATCTCACATGCTCACAAAAGTTTAGGCCTAAAGCCTACAGATTAACCTTCTTATTTTATGAAAAATGGGCCTAAGGCCTGAGTACGAATCTCATTCTCACACCTCACAGCTTACATCTCAATCTTACCACAAGCTTATATCTTCTATCCAACTGACATGGGCCTAAATTCCACATCCTAAACTCACAGCGGATCTAGCTCTTGTATCCAAAGGACATGGGCCTAAAGCCCAGTCTCATATCTCTCGTCTCACGTCTCACATCTTTTCCTAAGACTCATAAATCAATACCACCATTCGGGCAGCATAACATTACAACAGGCCTAAGCTCATGAACCTATAGGGTACTAGCCTTCATTAGGTACCTTAACTCTTTGAGAATACATCCCTTAAGAGTTTAGGGCATTTCATAAAGGTTTAGTCCCACAGATCCAGGTCCTAGTAGTTCTACACATTTCACAATCATGGCTCATACAAAACCGGGGGTAAAATCCGGTGGCATAACATTACAATAATGTGCTTAAAAGTGACGTAGGGTATGTGTCCTACAGAGACAGTCTATATGGACTAATGCAAAGGGTAGGATAAGTGTCCCTTACTCACTCGGTCCAATCGATATACCTAACCACATATGACATCAGGAATGCCGCGTGGGTCCAACAGTACTTGATTGGTCCGTTTGATATACCCGAGGGTACTTGGCAAGAAGGGTGATGGCTTTCGCATACATGGAACCCGAGAGTCAAAGAAACCGGGCCCAGGGCTAGGCTCATCGTTGGCTATAGCATACAACGTCCTAATCATGCAGAGTTAATGCGCACACAATGCAGGAATTAAAGTCACACAATCATACAAATGCAAGTGATTGATTTTATTAATTAAGAAATTGAAAAGCCCAAAAATAATTAATTGGAGTTTAGCCCTCGACATCCCCAGCGGAGTCGCCAGTCTGTGAACCAGCTAACCTGGATCGGGAGGCCCTCTCGTTCACTCTTGGGGGGTGTTTATCTTGAGTGGATTGTGGATGATGTTTATTCGTCTCGATTTATCCTTCTCTATTATCCACGTTTATCCTTCTCTATTATCCACTCAAGATAGGGTTTTTTGAAAAATGATAAGAGTTTGCAAAAAACTAGGAGTCGCCACCTTATTTTTAGGGAACAAGGAAACCACAAAAAAAAGTTTTATTTTCAATAAAACATTGACCCCATATTTTGGAAAAGCATGGTCTTTTGAATTAAAGTTGGATTCGGGGGCTAGGTTAAGAAGTGGGAAGGTTCTAAGGAACTCCTTGTAGGCACCCACCTCGCCCTAATTAAAGGTCTCCTAATTAAGTTTGGGCTTTATCAAAATCTTTTCAAAACAATCCTAGTTATCTAATCAATCACAAAATATGATATATAATATATAATAATAATATATAGTATGAAAGTATACACAATCCTAATGGTCTTAGGAGACTAGAAGTCAACCTAAGATTGGACTTGCGCCCTATTGACTACCTACGTACCTTATCAATTGCTTGACGATGATCAAAGTCCACGTAGTTTGATTACCTTAGGACTCTCCTATTATAATGAACTATATAGCCAAAAGAACTCTATCTTATCTAGGACTATAGCTTCGAGAGTTTGGATTTGATCAAAACACTTTTCTTTGCATAAGAGATGGAATTTCATTCCATTTTAAACACTTTCAAAATTTTAGAGTTGTTCTCGAAGTAGAATCCTAAACCAAGTAGAACTCTATTACTATAAAAATTCTTACAAGGATAGTCTTAAGTGGGATCAAGTGACCCCTCTAATCCTAGGGTTTTTAGCTAATCTTAGGTTAGTCTAAATACCTAAAATATTAAAGTATGCATGATGGAATTTCTGGAAAATAAATAAAAAAAATCATCAAAAGTGTAAACAATGCATGAAAATGTCCTAAATGCAATTTAGTTATTCTATGTGAACCTAGGCATGTTTCTATGTTGATTTTGGCCTAAATAAATGAGTTTTAGTACACTTTTAAGTTACTTTAATTCCATGGACAGATTTATAAGTAGTCAAAAAGTGGGTTTAAAACCCATAAAATAAAAGAATAAAAGAAGTAAAAATGACCTAATATGCAACCTAGTATGACATATCAAAATAATCATGCATCATGCTTGAAAACAATTAATTTTATCATAAGGGAAGGTACTTACCTTTGCTCGCTCCCTCGATCACAATTTATATAGCATTTTAATCAAGACACAATAATAATATAAACAAACCCAATCACTAACTATTAATATGCAACCTTTAACAATGTGCAAAATGACTCAAAGAGATGGACTAATATGCTTTCCTATAAAATAATATGTAAAATCCTAACTTTCTAGCATGTGTTCTAGATATGAACGAAATCCTAAATATCTAAATCTAATATGACATGATCAAAGAAGAATGGAAGAAGAAGAGAAGAAGAGAAGAAGAAATATGCATGCATAAAAACAAACTAGCCTATTATGCAAATTAATATAAAGCCTAAACTATGCATGTTAATAATAAACTATATCCTATGTATACTAACAATAAGCTAAACCCTATACTAGGAAAATAAAAACCTAACCTAACATGATTAAAGAAGAAGAAGAAGAAGAAGAAGAACAAAACTACTAACCTCTTTCTCTGCCTCCTTGCTTCAAGCCTTCAAGCTCCAAGCCTTCTCTTCAAGCTCCAAGGACTCCAAGGAACTCAAGGACTCTAAAAGTTAAGCTAGAGTTCTATGGGGGAAGCTTGTGCAATTGCTCAAGCCTCTACTCTCCAAGCTAGCTCTCTAAAGCTTTTTATGTGTGTTGAAACTGATTTCAGGGTCCTCTATTTATAGGGAGGCCTAAGTTTGATCAATGGCTGAGTTTAAATCTCTTAGGAATGATCCAAGGGTTCAAAATCAGTCTTCTAAGGTGTTCATACTCATCCAAAAGCCCTCATGGCTGAACTGGACACATGGCAGGGCTTGGAAGAGTCCTGGCAGGGAAAATACTGTGATTTTTACTTTTTTTGGCAAAAAAAATTGATGACCATCCACTTTAGGACGACTGGCCATCCTTCATGGATGGTTGGCCGTCCCTAGGTTGACGGCCATTGGTCTTCCATTCCATTTTTAGCCTATTTGGACTTTCCTCAGCCTGTTTTGACTCAGTTTCTGTTTTTTTCGGCTTTTCGGGCCCGTTTTAAGTCAAAATTTGACGATTCAAGCGCCAAAACGATCATGATTCGATTCTCCATGTTTTAAGAAGTGTTTGAAGTGAAAATTCATTGACCAAGGTCAAAGGTTTAGGAAAAAGTCGACCGATTAGCTGTTTAGAGCCTGTAGGGCCCAAATTAGGGTTTTGAAATTTGCTAACCGATTGCTTTCGAAATCATTTATTCTTCTTGAAACAAGTTTTAAAATGTTTTAGGAAAGTGTATTGAAGCCTTTGAAGGCTTTAGTTTGATAAAAATATCGAATCCCGGTCGCTTCCGGTCGAAACCTTAATCTGGGCTTTGAAAGGGCCTTTCGAGCTTTGAGAGCCAGATGTGAACCAGAAGGCTCAACAAGCCTTGCCACTGATCAACTTAGTTACCAAATACACCTTAAATATCTTATCCAAAGCCTCGAGGCCATTTGAAACAAGATCGACAGTCATTCAGGGTTTTTGTGATTCAAAGGACAAAACTGCCCTTAAGTCACAAAAGGCCTTATTTTCTATCAAGCCTGGCTCAGAATGTCATGAAATTTAATAGGGGCACCTATGAACTCCCTAAAAACCTAATGCAAAAGGAACTAACTCAATCTGACCTGAAAACCTATATGTGATAATGACTTTTAACCTACTACCCACAAAGGGTAAAACTGGCAACTTAGGGTTTTGACATCCTATTTCACCTCTAATCATAGGCAACCATTCATGACCATACTCATGGTCAAAAATGGATGTCTACATAAAGTTTCAAAAATAAATCTATCATCAGTATTAGTAAGAACATATGTATTCCTACCTCAATGATTAAATCTCCAACCAACTGTTACATGCAATTGTAATCTACGATGCATAGTGTTCGTCCCACTGGTTTCCCATATCTGAAAACGAAATATAAAGATTCATGTATATCACTATTATTTCCATAAAACCAATTTAAACTTTATTCTAAGCTTTATCACCTCTCAAGCTCTATTTTTCAACCCTAAAGACTCTAATCATACTCATTTATTTATGGTGTAATGATACCCAAGCAAACGAAGGAGAAAAGAAGCGAAAAAGAAGAATAGAGGCTCTCTCGATAGAGTCTCTATCGATGCTCTATCGATAGGGAGGCTCTATCGATAGGTCTGAGTCCCACCCTATCGACAGACAGAAGGCTCGGCCAATTTTTACTGTATGGGGGCGTCCTCTATCGATAGAGGCTCCCTCTCTATCGATAGAGAATGCCCAGATTTGCACACTCACGAGCAGCAGCCGCACATTTTTCATAAAAACTCCTCATTTTGACATCCTATCTTAAAGCCGAACGGTGGGAACTTAGATCTATACTAAATAAGTCCAAATCCACCAAAATCCCCAAAAATAACGAAGATCCAACGGTACGATTTGAGAAACCACAAAGTTTAGGCATAAAACCCACATAAACCCAAAACATCAAACATACTCAAAATACCCAAGATTTCTCATCGAAAACCTTCAAACCTCTCTCAAAGTAGCCCGATCTACCATTATCCACAACCCAAAACCATCCATTCCTTACAAATCAAAATTTCACACTTTAAACCCATAAATGGGTTTAAAAAACCAAAATAAGAAGGGAAGAAGAAGAAGGAACCCAAGAAATAGACATGCTTACCTTTTCCGGCGAGCACGAGCTCCGGCCACCAAGGTAAGCTCCCTTCTCGTCTCTCTTTCTCCCGACTCCACTCTCTCGGCTTCCTCTCATTCTCTGTCGAATTGAAGAACAAAAAAAAAAAAAAAAAAAGGGATGGGGGTTTTGGGATATTAAAATCATAAAATGGCATTTTTGTAAATAGTTTGAATTTTTTTTTTGGAAAAAATCAATAAAATAATGGTTTAAAACTTTGGGTTTTCATAAGATGAATATAGCATATTTTGAAAACCAGTCCACCAACACAATGATGCATCTAAAGTCCCCTACTTTTGGTAGGCTGGTAATAAAATCAAGGGATAAACTCTCCCAGGGTCTCGTTGGTACGGGAAGTGGCTCAAGCAAACCTGCAACTTTTTGTCTCTCAATCTTATCTTGCTAGCAGTTGAGGCAAGTTCTGGTGTAACTTATTACATCATCTCTCATTTGGGGCCAATAATAGCCCTGTTTCAACAAGGACAACGTGCGGTGCCAACCTGGATGACCCGCTCAAAAAGTGTCATGGCACTCTCTCAGCAGTTGCTTGCTCAAATTGCCTGCCCTGTGCACATACAGACGGTTCCCTGTTGTCACTAGCAACCTATCTTCAACCCAGAAGTGGCGTGTTTTCCCTTCGTTGGCTAGCTTCATGAGGGCTCTGGACATAGGGTCTTTCTCCAAATTCTCCTTAATGAGCTCCCTTATAGTTGTAGTGACCCTACTAGCTGATATGTGGGCAACCAACTTCATGGCCGCTAACTCTGTCTTTTAGCTCAAGGCATCTGCTACTAGATTGGTGCGGCCTAGCTTGTGCTCGAAGTCAAAATAAAACTCGGCCAAGAACTCTTGCCACCTGGCTTTGTTTAGCATTGAGCTTGGGTTGAGTGAAGAATTGACTAACTGCCGTGTTGTCTGTCTTCATCGCAAACTTGGACCCCAAAAGATAGTGTTTCCACACCCTCAGATAATGAATCACTGCTAGCAGCTCCGGCTGTGTATCTCCGCTCAGCATCACTCAATTTGCGGCTTTCATAAGCAACTGGGTGGCCATCCTGCAAAAGCACCCTACCCAATGCAAAATCTGATGCATCAGTCTGAACCTCGAAAGACTTTGCGATATTCGGGAGGGCTAGAATTGGGTTACTCATGACTGCCTGCTTCATCTCATCAAAGGCTTTCTGACATTGTTGGCTCCAGTTCTACCCTTTTCCTTTTTTAAGTAGCTCCGTCAAAGGCGCAGCTCGCCTAGAGTACCCCTCGACAAAACACCTATAATAGTTGGCCAATCCAAGAAATGAGCATAGCTCGCTCACATTCGTAGGGGCTTTCCACTCTTGGATTGCCTTTACTTTCTCCATATCCATCCATATATGGCCTCGCTCAATGATATGGCCAAGGAACTTGATGCGCTTTTGGGCAAAAGAGCATTTTTCTTTCTTTACAAACAGATGGTTCTCCCTCAGCTTCTTAAACACCAACTTCAAGTGTTCTCCATGCTCCTCAAGACTGGAGCTATACACCACAATGTCATCCAAGTAGACAACCACAAACTTGTCTAGATAGTCGTGGAAGACTTGATTCATCAAGGTGCGGAAAGTGGCCGGTGCATTCGTCAAGCCAAAAGGCATGATTAGAAATTCAAATGCCCCATATCGTGTCACACACATTGTCTTCTGCTAATCCCCTTTTGCCACACGGACTTGACAGTAGCCTGACCTCAAATCAAGCTTAATGAAGTATTTGGCACCACTCAACTGATCAAACGAGTCGGCAATAAGGGGATTTGAATACTTGTTGTGCACCGTCACCTTATTGAGAGCCCGGTAATCTACGCACAATCGCAAGCTCCCATCGTGATTCTTCTGAAACAGTACTGGCGCACCAAAGGGTGCCTTAGACGGGCTAATGAACCCCGCCTCAAGCATCTCATTTAGCTGCTTCCTTAACTCAGCTAATTCGGGTGGTGCCATTCGATATGGTACCTTAGCCGGTGGCTTTACTCTTGGTACCAACTCGATTTCATGATCCACTGTCCGTCGTGAGGGCAATTCTTTCGGAAGCTAATTAGGCATTATATCTCTAAATGCCTTCAACACGTTTTCAACTGCATTGGGAACCTTACTATGTTCTGTTTCTTCGTCCACAGTCAAAGCAACAACAAAAATGGGCTCACCCTTCTTCAATCCCTTCTTAAGCTGTAAGGCTGAAAGAAGTTTGTTCTCAGTTGTGGGCTTTGTTGTAGCGGAGACAACGCATGGGTCTTCACCGATTAGGCACATTGAGCTAGCAAAAGGCATTGGAACGGCCTTGGTGTCTCTCAAGAATTCCATCCCCAAAATAAATTGAAAGTCATCCAACGACACTGAGGTGAAGTTGGCTCGCCCTTCCCACGAACCAATCTTAACTGGCATTGCTTTGGCAACCCCATGGATAGGCTGCGCTTCAGAAGTGACTGCTTTCATATGGCTTGAGTCCTTCTCTAACTTCAAGCGCAATCAGGTTGCCTTAGCTCCCAAAATGAAATTATGAGTGGCCCCTGGCCTTGCCATTGACCCTCAGACCCATGTACATAAGGCCCTTCTGTGGAGCTTTCTGTGACTCCTGTGCTTGCTTTTTCACAGCATTTAGCAAGCGTAATGCGCCCATTCTTGTAGGCTCCTCATCTGAATCCTCATGTTCCTGCACATTACTAGACGAAGAGGATTGTATAGCATTTAAGGCCTGTTTATGGGGACGCTTTGCCACCCTGTGCGGTCCATTACATAGGAAACATGCTAAAGGCTTCTTATTAGTGGAGGGGCTAGACACTCGTGAGTTTGAGGCATCTCGTGTCTGCTGTTGTGGCCTTTTATCGACTCCCCCACTCTTGGGTTTGCCGGGTTTGAAAGTCTTTCCACCTCCGCCACTACCACTTGTGGTCTCTTTCTTTTGGTTGGAGTTTTAAGAGGCGTAGTAAGTCAAGCGTTCTGCAGCAGCTTGGGCAGAAGCCAAGTCTTGAACTCTCTATCTGTTGAGCTCAGCTTGCGCCCAAGGCTTTAGGCCCTTAACGAAATGGAACAACTTATCTTTCTCCGACATGTCCCTAATGTCCAGCATTAAAGCAGAGAAGCGCTTCACATATTCCCTAACAGTATCCATGTGCTTTAATTTCATTAGATTGCGTCGAGCGAAGTACTCAACGTTCTTAGGAAAGAACTGACTCTTTAGCTCTCTTTTTAGATTGTCCCAAGTGTCAATAGTGCATCTATTATTTTGTATCTCATCATATTTAGTACGCCACCATAGCTTGGCATCACCTGTTAAGTACATAGTAGTCATTGTCACCTTTGTTTCCTCCGAGTCAGCCCTGACTGCTCGAAAGTATCGCTCCATGTCAAACAAGAAGTTATCCAGTTCTTTGGCATCGCGGGCTCCATCGTAAGCGTAAGGTTCAAGGGCCCTTACCTTCCCAGCATCTATGGTGCTTGTGGTAGTGTTGTTGACAGCACATACCAACAAGTTCACTTTTGTGTTGAGCTCGCCAATCTTGTTAAGTAGGGCTTCCACTGTAGCCCTATAATCCTCAGACATATCATCCATCACTGCATGTGTGGTGCGGTGTCCTTCCTTAAGGGCTCCCACATGCTCAGCTAGTTGCGCCATGCTTTTCGTCACCCCACCAACTTGTGTCACTTGCAACTCTAGCTCGTCGAGTCGTTCTTTGTTAGTGCATTGCTCTCTTGGAGGCATCTTTCCAACCGTGCTCTGATACCAACTTGTTAGAGGTATGCCCTAAAACCAATCCTAAAGGGCATATCAATTTCATATTATATTAATTTGATGGTACAACTTGTCGTATATATTTAAATATATATGATAAGCTCCATGAATAAATGATAAGAGAAATATGTATCTCAAGTTGTTGAGATATGAAGACTCATATTTCTAGTACACATTTATTCTAAACAAGTTCCTACTCATAGGTTTATTAAAGTGGATATTTAATAAACCATTAAGAGTAGCACAGATTTAAACTAGCTCCAATGGGAGGATAGGTACTCTTTCTTATCGGTGTAGTGACACTATAGTTAATCTGTGGGTGCATATTGGAGAATATGTATACTAAACATGATCTGCAAGAATATTCTTATAGAGTTTAAGTCAAAAGAATATTCTTATGTTATGTCCATTAATTTAATAATCCTAAGACTTGAGGCACCATAGTTATCTTATGCATAGGTCACTTGAGTTTGATAGTATCTCGTACATCCTTAACCATAAGGGTGTAATCGGTACTCATTGGCTCTAGTAGGGTTATGTATGAAGATAAATGAGTGCTCAAGAAGGAATCATCACTTTCATCTTTGATGAGAGAGAATGTCAAGGTTCGTTTACAAAGATAATTCTCAGTGTGAAATCCATGGCCAAGGTGATAGGTGAAATATGAAAAGAGTTTCATCAGGTTCATCTTATTGAGAATTATATTTTGTAGAACATATAACAAGTTGTTAAGATATGGTTTGACTTCATAACCATGCCTGAATATCTTAACAGTGATATTAGGGGATGAAGGATTAAGTAACATGAAGGGTTCACATAGTTCAACTATTCACCCAAACCTAGGGTACGTCATGTTATGTTGCTAGATGTCACTCATGACCAGTGAAAGCCTATTGATAAAGTGTTATCAATGAGGGCATAATTGGAATCGTTCCAATTGAACCTAAAATAGAAAGTTTCTATTTTTAGGAGACATAGAGATGTCCCTGTCTACTGCTAGGTTGGGGTGAACCCAATGGGTCACACACAAACAAAGAGCATAAATGAGTCTCTTGCATTAAAGAGAGAAGGGTATTTCCTAATACTAATTCAATTAATAACCTTATATATTATTTGTTAATATATATAGGGAATTAAGTTATATATTAAATTGTTAATATATAATGAATTAAGTTACTTTTGTAAATAAGTATTAAATAGAAACCCTAGGGGTTTTCTATAAATACTAGATGATTAGACATGCTAGCACTAAGCCTCTTATTCATCAAAGTAGAGAAATAGTTTCTCTCCCCTCTCCAAGCTTGCCTCTTGCAATTGGTTGTCAAGTGCAAGGATTCTTGAGGTCTTGTGTTCGTGTGGATACCATCGGAGGCTTCATACACTTTGAAGCTCGAGGATCAAAGCTACATCAAAAGACGTATTCAAGTAAGTATATTTAAGTTGTTAAATATATATGTTCTTGTTTAATATATATATGTGGTTCCATGCTTGTACGAATCCTAAATGGATTTCAATGAAGGATTCAAAAATTTTAAATGTTGTTTTTCTGTCTTCCGCTGCGAATCCCGATTTCATCGATATCCTTTCAGCTGTCACAGGCTTGTTGTTTCGTTAGACAAAAAACTGTGCGGCACTTATCTTGGGTAGTACCAAGTAAGTCAGCCTGTGATTTTAAATTACCTTGCAAGCAAACGCACCCACATGATTGCAACAAGTAAGCAACAAAGTAAAGTGGTGCAACAAATAGGCAACTGAAATGCTTTGTGTTGCTATAAACATTGTGTACAGACTGCAATTATATAGAGGAGGTGGTACAATGCAACTCGAGACATGGATAAGCTTACTTACCCGATACACCTTCCTCTAAAGAGCTTTCTATGCATTTGCTCAATAGATACAATGAGACATCATTTGGAAAATAAGAAATATAAAGGAAAGACAACCTTTACATCGACGTTCCCCCACTACAAATGCTACAACTACTTTATTTACATCGCATTGGCTACAAAAAGTGACACGAGACAAGTATAAACATGTTGGCACATATCTTCAAAGGCTTGGCTTGTGACACAGAGCATATTAAAGCTCAAAGGACAGTGTGAACACGACCTCTAGCACCTCCTAGGTTGCGAAATTAGAAAATGTTTTAATGCCTAGTCAGTCACTTTCAAATGGATTCAGGCGATTAACGAGGAACAAATGTTAATCCTCTTGGGTTCTAGTGTGTAGAAGGTCTAAGATACTAAAAACAATAAATTAAAATAAGATTAACAGATTAAAAGAAAGACATTTCATCGACTGAAAATAAATTAACTGAAAAGCAAAGAATGATTAGAAATACTTACAGTACTTAATTTCCTAATGCATGAATTGAACTTCATTTTGAACTGAGGAAATAACTTAGCATCTAAAACATGAAGATAAAAACTGCATTTAACTGGAAGTTGAAAAGCTACTGTAGAAGAAATTAATTACAGAAACTAAAACTGAAGAACTAAAAACCTAAAAGCTAAGCATTAAAAGAAAATTTGAAGAAAAGCTGCTGCTATGAGCCGATTTGATTGGGTTGATGATCTTTTCTCGTTGCTGCTTGGCCTGTTTAAATAGATGATTCGGCTGGAGTCCAGTAACCGCTTCAGCCCACTTCTCCACTTCCTTGATTCATGGGCCACTTCTATAACCATCTGATTAATATGGTGAATAACCACCTTCCTTCATGGACCACTAACCAGTCTCAACTTAGATCATGGGCCATGTATTTCTTTCACTAATATGCTTGCTACAGGGATATTCTTCCTCGCGTTTTTACTCCTCCACGTGTCTAATTTTTGCAGCATTAAGTAACTTCTTTTGCCACATGTCCTCTATATCCTTTAACTTCTTCTCTCTCCCTACGTTGCCACATGGCACTTAGCTTTCTTTACATATGTTACAATCTACTCATCTTTTCTTCCCATTTCTCATATTTCCATAATTTAATTATGGGTGAACACATATTAAAAAGAAAAAGAAAAAGAAAAAAAAAAGAACTTATGAGAACATTGGTTTTTATTTTTTATTTTTTATTGTTTTTGTAGGTCCATGCAGCATTTTTTTTTTCTTTTTTTTTGCTTTTGCCATGTTTCAGTTTTAAAAAATTAACTCATCACAATTTTTAAGGCATTTTACATCAATAATCCTATGTTTTCGGAATATTATGTGAACGAACCTGATTCAAAGATAATTTACAAACATAAACCTATCACTGTTTTTTTGGATCAAAATACCCTTGAAACGGTTAAATTTTGACTTTGACTTTTAATTTTGCAATTAATCCCCAATCCCAAATTTTACACATAATCCCCAATTTTACATGGAATTCCCAATCCAATTTTATAAAAAATCTCCAAGTTTATATATAATTCACAATTTCCACACGTCAAATCATTATTTAATGCCTATCATTTCTTGTCCCCCGTGATGATGGGTTTAGAGTTGGGGATTGGGAATTCTTAGTAAAATTAGGGATTCTATATTAATTTGGGGAATGGGGATCCTTTGTTAAATTAGGGATTCTGTTCATTTTTGGGGATTGAGGATTATATATTAAATTAGGGATTCAGTGCAATATTGAGAATTGTTAACAAAACTTTTGGAATTTTTATTTACTTTTGACCGTTTACTTGGTAAAATGGTTATTAGTTTGTCTACATAAGGATATTTTGGTCAAAATATTTTTTACATAATTATTTTTGTATCGGATTCGTTCACGTTCGGATTCGTTCACGTAATATTTCGAAGATTTATGATTACTGATGTAAAATACCCAATTTTTTATGAACCTATTAGTTTTTTTTAACCAATCAATATTTTTTGTTTTTTCCGATTAGTGTTAGAAAAAAAAAAAAAAAGACTTATCAATTTTTTGTCATTATTTTTTTTAATTGATTTTCATTGATATTTTTCTTTATTGATTTTGATTTATTTTTTCTTAGTTTTAGTTATATAATAATTTTCCTTGATTTTAGGAAAAACAAAAAAAGGAAAATGCTAATGTTACTGTTTTTAGTTCCCGTGCAACTTGCTCGTCTGACGAGGACTTTGCCACGTAGATTTATTGTTACTGACCAACACAGTAGCAGATAGAAAGAAGAGAGAGAAGGTTAGCAGCTTCTTTATATATATCTATCTCTTTCTTGTTGTCGACCACAACGAGAGAAGCAATGGTTGGACTGGAGTTGCAGATCTAGACGTTGTTGTTGTCGGCAAGAACTGGAGAAGCCATTTTTGGCGGATGTAGCCGGAAAGAGTTGCAGAAACTTCTGATCATAAGCTCCGACATGCATGATGAAGACTGATCGACGATGCAATCTCTGCTCTGACAAGGCAATCTCTTAAACAATCAAATTTATGGATTTGAAATTGGAGATCAATGGATCTGAAATTGTAGTTGGCCGGTCAGTAGATCTGAAACTGCCGATCAACCTCCGGCATCGGACGAAAACTGCTCCTACTACGTTGCATCATGGTACAGTTATTCTTCTTCTTTTTTCTTTTTCTTCTTTTTCTACAAACAAAAATCACAATAAATTATAGTAAAAATAGTTTGATTCCAGCAAATCACAGTAAAAATCACAGCTTTAATGCTATAGATGAGAGAAAGTGAGAGATAGAGACATGCCTTATTGGCTAGTTTCAGAATGGAGAGAGAAGATTTTTTTTTTTTTTTCAAAACATGTAGGTAGTGAAAATACCACATAAGCAATCATAGTGAAAATGTTTTTTTAGGTTTTTGTACTAATACAACTATTCTACACATTTTCAACTTCGATATTTGAAATCTACTCCAACGATCAGTGAAAATTATTATTATTATTATTATTTTTGAGTTTTCAAAGCATTTTGAGTACTGTCCCTTTTTTTAGTATTTTCACTTTTTTTTTTTGTTGAATTTTCAAAGAATTTTGAGTATTTTCATTGTCCGTTTTTTTATGTGTTTTCACCGTTTTTTAGTGTTTTCACTGTCTTTTTTTATTTTATTTTACTAGTGTTCACAGCATTTTGAGATTTTGAGTGTTTTCATTGTCTATTTTTTAGTGTTTTCATTGTCCTTTTTTTTTTTTTTTTTTTGTTGAGTTTTAAAAGCATTTTGAGTATTTTTGAGTGTCTTAAATGCGATTTTGGGTGTTTTCACTATCTACATTTTTTTTTGTGTTGGGGTATTTTCACTATGCTAGGGGTAGTTCCGTAATTTTTTATAAATTTTTTTTAGGTACATAAATTGACATGGCACTTAACATGTCAAACGGGAATAAATTACGGGAAAATTGCACGGGATCAGTAGCACTACTCGAAAAAAAAAAAAAAAAAAAAAAAAGGGAAAAATCTTATCTACCTAAGTTCAAGGAATTTTTTTATGAATATTGAAAGAAAAGGGCATTTTGGTCATACAAAATATAATTGGACTAAATGGTAATGGTCTTTGTTAGTTGGTTTTTTGTAAATAAGATTTATGGGTTAAAAACCCTTAAAAAATTGTGGATGAGTAAAATCCCCTTTTGGAAATAAACTGGGTGGCATCAAAGCCTCTGCATAAGATATGTCAATTGTCTTTTGTTTGTGGAAATAAACTGGACGGTATCAAAGATTTTGCATAAGATATGTCAATTGTCTTTTGTTTGTAGTTGCAGGGACTAGATAACAATAGGCGGGAATAAAAGTAGGGCTTAATTGGTGACAAGTCTTATTCTAAAAGAGAATCATGTCTAAAGTCCTCTTAATTTTTATCTTATGCCAAAAATCTTATTTTCATACTAGTCCTATATTTTTTATTAAATTTTTGTAAAAGACATAATTATCCATTCGTCTTGATGGATACCAAATCTTCTGACTTTGTCCGTCGGAGTATTGGGGCTCATTTTAAATTTTCAGACTTTGTCGTCCATGCACTGCTTTTAAAGGTGTGGCGAGAGCATTTAGGAGAGAGGACGGGGGGAGTGGGCCCCCCTTACACCCTATGCTTAGGGATTTCAATGGGACGGGTTAAACAAGTAACTCGCCCCACCCCTACTGGAAAGGGTTTGGGAAAAAAATTGAAAACCCTATAGGATTTGGGATGGGAATGGGATACGGTGACTTCGCCCCGCCCCGCCTCGCCCCACCTCTCTCCAATATATATAGATATATATAGCTATACTTGAAAATCTTTTTTGTTTATTCACAATATTTATTGTTTTAATTTTTTTTTCTTTCTATTTTCCCATTACTTTCACCCTGTTAGTGTGTATAAATATATGTTATTAGCCCTAAGGTCAATTCTGTTGACCACATTGATGATCAACAAACATTACTTTAATATCTAACAAGTGGTTAAGTGTTTTTGTCTCTATAGAATCAAAGACATATCTTGTTGGAGCTCATAAACATATCTCAAGCATCTCAAATGTGCAAATTTTCAAAATCAATGAATCATGAATATCAAGAGCAACTTGAAGTCATTCATTAAAGATCTTTTGAAGCCAAGTTGCTTTAGAAATTATATGTAAGGCAACTCGATTGCTTAACTTTGCAAAGCTCAAAGACAAAATGTTTTACTCATGTTGCATTGGCATACATACCTTTGGAAATCTTGTAAAATGTTTTTAAACTAAGTCAAAAAACACCTTTGAACACTTAGTTAACGAGCTTACATGTTACAAGTTGATTTAGACTTAACAATATCAGAAAATTGGCTCAAGAACACGTCTAGTCGACTAACCCACTTAGTTTAGTCGACTAACCAAGATCCAGTAGCCAAGACTTTGAGAAATCTTAATCTAGTCGAGTAAACATATAAAGTAGTTGACTAACTTACCTTCTAGTCGACTAACTCCCTTGTCCAGTTGACTAAAAGCAAGGCAGTAGCCAAAGGATTCAGAAGCAGTTTAGATAGTCGACTAACCCCTATAATCTAGTCGACTAATCGAACCTGGAAAGTTTTTCTAAAGAGATTTTACAAATCTAGTCGACTAACTAGTATGGCCTAGTCGACTAATCGTGCCCGGGAACTTTGAATGCTTTAAATTTTTAGTTGCTAGTCTACTAACTCCTTGGTCCAGTCGACTAACTCCTCTACAAGAGCAAAACGACTCTTTCCCTTTTTAGCAAATGAAGCATTAAATGCACCCTGCTGCTTCCCTCTTCTCCAATCAGATTTAAGGGAATTTTAAATGGCCATTTCAGACTAAATGCTTTATATATAGAGTTCTTGCTCTCATTCATTGTAACACATTCAATATAGTCAAGAGCATTCATTGTGAGCATTTATCATTCAAAGCTTTCTCTTACAAATCCTTTAAGCTATCTTTGTTAATCATTTGAGAGGCTATTAGTTTGAGCTTGAACTTGTGTAAATCAGCTTGTTGAAGCATTTATTGTACACATACAAATCTTGTATATCTTGTGAGCTAAGGGTTGAGTTGTAACCCTTGTGGAGCTTGGATTTTGCTCGTCAAAATCAAGCTTATGAGAAGTGCTTTGGTAGCACTGGCCTAATCTTTGCCGGAAGTAAAATTGAAGCCTCGTGGAGAGCAATGGTGTAATCTCTATCAGAAGTGAGATTGGTTGTAAAGGTTTCTCCACCTTGAAGGAGTAATCCAATAGTGGATTGAGGAATCCTTGAGCTTGGTGCTTAAAGCGTGGATGTAGGCGGAGTCCGAACCATGTTAAAATCATTGTGTTTGATTTCTTTCTCTCTATCTCTCATTTCCAATTAATTGTTATTTATTTGTGCTTCTGCTGAAATTAATTGGACCATTATTTTAATAGTAATATTTGCTTAAAGTTTGCTAAAACCCTATTCACCCCCTCTAATGTTATATAACTTGGGACAACCATTGGTATCAGAGCAGTGCTCAATATTTGCTTGTTTTCTTGAGCTAAAGATCAATGACAAATGTTAGAGAATCGAGCTTTTCACAAGGTCATTCAGTTAACCGACCTCCTTATTTTAATGGTGAAAATTATAAATGTTGGAAAAATAGAATGCAAATTTGGATTGAATCTTATAACATGGTTGTTTGGAGAGTGATTATTAAAGGAAATATGATAATCTACACAACCGCTGAAGATGGCACTCAAGTTCCCAAAGATATGGATGATTGGAGTGGAAGTGACATGAAGCTACTTCAAGTTAATTCTAGAGCAAAGAATGTATTCTATTGTGCCCTGAACGACGCTGAATACAATCGCATTTTCGGATGTGATACTGCTTAAGAAATGTGGAAAAAGCTTGAGGTAACGTATGAAAGAACGAAACAGCTAAAACGTTCCAAACTCATTATGGCTATGCGTGATTATGAATTATTTAAGATGAAAGAAAATTAAAGTGTTAGTTCTTTGTTTACTCGTTTTACTCACATTATTAATGACAAGAAAGCTCTTGGTAGAACAATTACAAATTGGGATATCATTTCAAAGATTCTTGTAGTTATTCTAAAGTCATGGGAATCAAAAGTTACGGCTATTCAAGAATCCAAAGATTTGGATACACTTGATATAGATGATATTTTTGGCTCTCTCCTAACTCATAAGACTACTTTAAAGAGACAAGAAGAGGAAAAATCAAAGAAGAACCTTGCTCTCAAATCCACCTCTCATGATGATGTTAGTGATGATGAATGTGCTGAAAATGATGATCAAGATATGTCATTTATCACAAGAAAATTTCAAAAGTTCTTGAGAAGAAGAAGAACTCTTGGGAAGCCCAACCAAAGTGGAAGCTCAAATAACCATGACAACAATTGCTTCCATTGCAAAAAGCTGGGATAGGATTGCAAATTGCCCCATCAAGAAGGAAGAAGAGAAGAAAAAATATTGAAAATAATAGAAGAGGGAAAGCCATGAATGCCACAACTTGGGATGAAGTCATTGATGCAATTGAAAGCGATAATGATTCTCATGAAGAAATGTCGAATTTTTGTCTCATGGCAAATGAAATTGATGAGGTACCCTCTAGCTCTAATCCCTATCCTAATAATGATGATGATTTATCTATTGATGAACTCTATGATATGTGTGAGGATTTATGCAACACAAATTCATCTTTGAACAAAGCTCACAATATCTTAATGAAAGACCTTACTACTATCACAAGTGAAAAACTAGTATTGTATGATAAAAATTTGATGCTAGTCAAAGAAGTTGAAGAATTGAAATGTGAAATTGAGAAACTTAAAAATATTCCATCCACTTCAAATTCTTCAAATGATTATGAGTCATTGACAGATGAAAACACAATTTTGAAAAACAAAATTGTAGATTTAAACAAAATCATTTTCAAATTCACAAGTGGTGAAGAAAATTTTAAAAGATTACTAGGAGCTCAAAAAGTAGGATTCAACAAAGAAGGATTAGGATTTGAATCAAATTCAAATGATAAAAAGTTTTCACTATATCTTGATTTCTTTGTTAAAGCCTCAATGCAAAGGAATTCTAAAGAATCTCAATCTCACAACTCTTAAAACAAACATGCAAATACTACTTGTTTATTTTGTGAAAGGAAAGGTTATGTTAGATACTCTTATCCATATAGAGGCAAAAGAGGCATTGGGAAGATGGTTATGTGGATTCCTAAAGGAACTACAAAATCTAACATTGTAGGACCCAAAAAGGTATGGGTACCAAAGAAAGTTACTTGATTTTGTTTTGTAGGTTTATATGAACTCAATTCAAAACAAGGAAAAATGATACTTGGATAGTGAATGTTTAAGGCTCATGACCAGTGACAAGAACAGGTTCATCTCCCTCAACTACAGAGATGGCGGCTATGTCACATTTGAAGATGACGCCAAGGGCAAAATCATAGGTAAAGGTAAAATTGGAAATACCTCTATCACTATTGATAATTTATTGCTTATTAAAACATAACTTGCTTAGCATTAGCCAATTATGTGATAATGGATATTTCGTTAATTTTACCTCATCTTCTTGTAACGTTATTGATGAAAATAAGAATAATGTTTTCATTGCAAATCGTTTTAAAAATGTATACACAATTAATTTTGATGAATTAGCACTTCAAGATGTAACATGTTTTGCCGCTTTGCAAGAAACAAGTTGGTTATGGTATAGAAGACTTGGGCATGCTAGTATGGATTTATTGCTCAATATTTATAAAAATGATTTGGTTAGTGGCTTTCTTTGGGAAAGTTTGTGATGCTTGCCAACTTAGAAAACAAATTAGAACAAGTTTCAAAACCAAAGGTTTCATTTCTACATCTAGACTTTTGGAGTTGCTACATCTTGATTTGTTTGGACCAAATGATGTAGAAAGTTTTGGTGGTAAACTCTATGCCTTTGTCATTGTTGATGATTTTTCAAGATATACACGGGTTCTATTTCTAGCTCAAAAAAGCAAAGCTAGTGTTGTTTTTATAAAACTTTGTAAAAAGCTTGAAAATATTCAAGGCCACTCAATTACTTGTTGGAGATATGCCCTAAAACCAATCCTAAAGGGCATGTCTATTTCATATTATATTAATTGGAAGGTATTCCTTGTCGTGTATATTTAAATATATATATGATAAGGTACATGAATAAATGATAAGAGAAATATATATCTCAGGTAATTGAGATAGGGAGACTTGTATTTCCCATACACATTTATTCTAAAGGAGTTCCTGCTCATAGGTTTATTAAAGTGGACATTTATAAACCGTTAAGAGTAGCACATATTTAAACCAAATCCACTAGGAGGATATGTAGTCTTTCCTATTAGTGTATTCACACTGAGGTTAATCTGTGGGTGCATATTTGAGAACATGTACACTGAACATGATCTGCAAGAATGTTCATATGGAGATTAAGTCAAATGAATATTCTTTTGTTACGTCCATTTATTTGGTAGTCCTTAGACATGAGACACCATAGCTGTTTCATGCTTGAGTTGTTAGGGTTTGATAGTATCTTGTGCAGTCTTAATCATAAGGATGTAATCGGTACTCATTGGCTCTAATAAGTTATGCATAAAGATAGATGACTGGTCAATAAGGAATCATCATTCTCACTTTTATGAGAAAGAATTTCAGGGTTAGTTCACAAAGATAACTCTCAGTTTGAATCTCTAGCCAGAGTGATAGGTGAACTGTGAAAGTATTTCATCAGGTTCATCTTATTGAGATTATACTTTGTAGAACATATGACAAGTTGTTAAGATAGAGTTTGACTTATTACCATACCTGATTATCTTAACAGTGACATTAGGGGATGAGGGATTAAGTAACATAAAGGGTTCATATAGTTTTGCTATTTACCCACACCTAGGGTACGTCATGATATGTCGCTAGATGTCACCCATGACTAGTGAAGGCCTAATGGTAAGTGTTATCATTGAGGGCAAAATTGGAAATTATTCCAATTGAACCAAATATAGAAAGTTTATATTTTAAGGAACATGAGATGTCCCGAACCACTACTAGGTTGGGGTGAACCCAAAGGATCACACACAATAGGACTCAAGAGAGCTCTTTAATTTAGAGAGGGGTAAGTTTCTAATAAAATGCAACTAAATAGGACACTTTATTAATAGTTAATAATAGTGGGCTTTAGTTGCAATATTAGAAACTCTTGTATTTTCTATAAATACAAGAGTTAGGGTGCATGCTAGCACTAAGTTCATCCAAACCCTAAAAGAAGAGTGAAGCCACCATCCATTCCATAATGGCCGTGACCTAAAGGAGCCATTCTCCCTAGGTCCGTGACTTCTCTCTCCCTCTCATTCTTGCTTTGCTTCAAGTGTTGATAAAGAGCAACAGGATTATTGAGTCTTGGGTTAGTGTGGATACCTTGGAGGCTTCATCGTTTTGAAGCTAGGATTCGTTTGTGACAAAGAATATCGAAAGACATTCAAGTAAGTGTTTATTATGTTTAATATGCTTTCTTGTTTATTATTTATGTGAAAGAAATCCATGAAATCATGCGGAATAAAAGTTTTTCATGGAAATCATTTAGCCAAGATCACATGATTCATTGTATAAACTATAAACAAAACTTTAAATAATGTAAACACTTACATCGATAGCCTTAAAGTAGGATTAGAGAAGGTATAACAGCCCCAAAAGATGAGAGCCTCCAAGAGTAATCCACACTAGGTCAAGCCTTGAGAGAATGAGAGTGAGAGAGAGAGTAGGCGGTTAAGGTTTTCTAAAAACCCTAAGTGATGATCTCCTATGCTAGGGCCGGCTCTCCCTCTTCTCTATTTAATGTTGAGTGCTAGCTCCCTTGTTCCACTTAATTCAAATTTCAAATTATGGAAAACCTAATTCCAAAATTCCTTATTTGAATATTAATTGCAAATAATAACTCTTATTATTTTTAATCAATTATAATTAACTTTTAATTATAATTTTATTTTCTCTTCTCTTTTAAAATAAGCCTGCACCTATATGTGTGTGACCTCTTAGGTTCACAACAACCTAGTAGTAGGAATTAGGATAAATAAATTATCCTTTAAATAAAATCACTTTTATTTAAGGTTCAAATTAGAACTCTTCTAATTTTCCTTCGAGAAATAAATTTCTCTTGGGCCTCTACTAGTCCTGAGTGACATCTAGCAATATGTCAAGACACATCCTAGGTTGTGTGAAGGTTTATCATAACACAGTGAACCTTTCAGTTACAATTAAGATACAATTCAATCCTTTCATCAAACAATGCCTCAGTTAAATTAGTGTGGTATTGGATAATATGTCAAAACCCTAATTTAACATCTTGTATGTGATTCTCAAAATATCAATTCAATCTTGGGATACTTAAGAAACACTTTTCTTATTCCCAACTGCTTTGGCCAAAGACTTCTATGAATTATATCTTTGAGAATAATACAAGGCATTCCCTCTTTTTACTGAGAGTGTTAGATTCCTTATTGTACACTCATATGTCCCCATGATAGGTCTACTAGGGCCAATTAGTACATACACAAATTCCATGGTTAGGATATGTGTATTGTACTATCAAACCCTAACATCCCTAACACAGGACATCTATGGTGTCTCAGGTCTAAGGATCACTTGCATCATTGTAACCCTGAGTTGTTATTTGACATGCAAGTAAAACTCCATTCAACAAACTCAATCAATGATCACATTCAGTGTACTTGTTCTCAAATAAGCAGCCACAGGTTTGCCCTAGTGTCATTACACAAATGACTTGAGACTGATCATTTTCCATATTGAGCAGACATAACTTGTGCTAGTCTATCCGAATTATTAATGCCCAATTAAAAATCCTATGACTAGGAATATTTAAGAAATAAGTCTTTAACAATATAAGTCTCCTTATCTCAACTCTTGAGTTCTTATATTTACTTCATTTCTAAGGACTTATCATGAACATAATAACAGTATAATACATGATAATCAAAAACCCATATTATTAATGAATAGTAATAATAATACATGAATCAAGTTTATATCCTAAATTACACTAATGAGATTGGCTCTTAGGGCATACTACTAACAATCTCCCACTTGCACTAAAGCTAATCGCCCATGTATCTCATACCCATCTTCTCAAGATGTCGATCAAGACTCTGGAGAGTCAGTGCCTTAGTTAATGGGTCTGCTTCTGCAGATTCAATCTTCTGAATGCAGATGTCATCTCTAACAATAATCTCTCTGATTATGTGATATCGCCGCTCGATGTGTTTGGACTTCTGATGAGACCTTGGTTCCTTTGCTTGCGCAATAACCCCATTGTTGTCACAATATAAAGATATAGGTGACTCAATGGTAGGAACAACTCCAAGTTCAGTGACGAACTTCCTAATCCAAACAGCTTCCTTAGCAGCTTTAGATGTGACAATGTACTCGCCTCAGTAGTGAATCCGCTGTAGTATCTTGCTTATAGCACTTCCAACTAACTACTCCACAATTTAAGGTGAAGATGTATCCAGAATTAGATTTTCTATCATCAACATCTGATTGAAAATCTGAATCAGTATAACCATCAACTCTTAGCTCTCCTCCTCCATAGACAAAAATTGAATCCTTAGTCCTTCTCAAGTACTTAAGGATATTCTTGACTGCAATCCAGTGTTCTGAACCTGGATTAGATTGATATCTACTAGTCACACTCACAACATGACTGATATCAGGTCTTGTACATAGCATAGCATACATAAGACTTTCAATAGCCGAAGTATATGGAATCTTACTCATGCTATCTCTTTCCTCTGGTGTCTTAGGGCTCATGCCCTTGGAAAGATGAATTCCATGTCTGAAAGGAATTAAACATCTCTTGGAATTCTCCATGTTGAACATTTTCAACACTTTATCTATGTACATGGATTGGGAGAGACCAAGCAACCTTCTAGATCTATATCTATAGATCTCTATACCTAGTATTTAGGATGCTTCTCCCAAATCTTTCATGGAAAATTTTTGCGAAAGCCAAAGCTTGACTGTTGATAACATTCCTACATCATTCCCAATGAGTAGAATATCATCAACATATAAAATAAGAAAAGAAATTGCACTCCCACTAACCTTCTTATACACACAAGGTTCATCCATGTTTTTAAGAAATCCAAACGATTTGATTGCTTCATTAAACTAGATGTTCCAACTTCTAGAAGCTTGTTTAAGTCCATAAATGGACCTCTGTAGCTTGCACACTTTGTGGTCATCACCACTAGATGTAAAGCCTTTAGGCTGCTCCATATAAATGTCTTTCTCAATGTTTCCATTAAGGAAAGCAGTCTTTATATCCATTTGCCTTATTTCATAGTCATGGTGTGTAGCTATAGATAACAAGATCCGAATGGATTTTAGCATAGCTACTAGCGAAAAAGTTTCTTCATAGTCAACACATTGTCTTTGTCTATAACCTTTTGCCACTAGTCTTGCTTTGTAGGTCTCTACCTTTCCATCCGAGCCTATCTTCCTTTTGTAGATCCATTTGCAGCCAATAGGTACTATACCTTGTGGTGGATCTACTAAAGTCTAGACTTGGTTGGAATACATAGAATCCATTTCAGATTTCATGGCTTCTTGCCATTATCTAGAATCGATGTCTAACATCGCCTTTTCATAGTTATTAGGATCATCTGGGTGTTCAATATCACCTAGGAACAATTCCTTATCCTCTTCATGAAGATAACCATATCTTTGAGGTGGTGCAGATATCCTAATGGATCTACGAACAGTTGTTTGTCTTGAGGTACTGTCTCAACAGGGACAGAGTCTGTCTTAATAGGGACATGTGGTGAGTCAGGACATGTTTGTGGCTTGTCAGAAATTTCTGAAATCTCTTCAAGTTCTATCTTTCTACCTTTGCCTCCTTGAATAAACTTTTTTTCAAGAAAAATAGCAAATTTACTAACAAACACTTTCTGTTCATTAGGTTGATAGAAGTAATATCCCAATGACTCTTTGGGATAACCCATAAACAAACATTTTTCTAATCTTGATTCAAGTTTATCCACATTATGTTTCTTAACATATGTTGGACAACCCTAAACCTTAAGATGATTAAGGCTTGGTTTCTTCCCATACCATATCTCATATGGTGTTTTAGGGACAGACTTAGTAGGAACCCTATTTAATAAATATGTAGCAATTTCAAGGGTATATCCCCAAAAGGAGATAGGTAAGTCAGTATAACTCATCATAGATCGAACCATATCTAATAAAGTTCGATTCCTTCTCTTAGATACACCATTTAGCTGTGGTGTTCTAGGAGGAGTCAACTGTGATAGAACGCCAGCCAGCTTATTATGATCCAAGAACTCAGTAGTTAAGTATTCTTCTCCTCGATCTGATCGAAGAGCTTTAATACTCTTGCCAGTTTGTTTCTCTACTTCATATCTGAATTCTTTGAACTTTTCAAAAGCTTCAGATTTGTATTCATTAAGTACACATATCCTTTACGTGAATGATCATCAGTAAAGGTAATGAAATAAGAAAAACCTCCTCTAGCTACTTTGCTCATTGGTCCACATACATCACTATGTATTAAACCCAGTATATCTGCAGCCATTTCACTATCACCAGTAAAGGGTGACTTGGTCATTTTACCTATGAGACAAGATTCATAAGTTGGATAGGGTACGAATACTAATGAACCCAATTGTCCATCCTTAACCAACTTGTTAATCCTATCTTCACTAATATGACCTAGTCTTAAATGCCACATATATGTTTGCATTTCATCATCTCTAGGTCTCTTTGAATTTCTAACATTCTTATCATTTTGCTCTGTAATTAACATTACCATTAATATTGAAGAAATAAAGACCGTTTAAATAAATGCCAGTAGCTACTAAATTATTATTTAGAGAAATAGAACAAATGGTTTTCCCAAAAACAATACTATAACCAGTTCTACATAATGCAGAAATAGAAATAATGTTCCTGATAATCTTTGGCATAAATTAACATTACCATTATTACTGGGTCTTAAGTATAATGGTACCTCCCACTATTTCATCAAATCCCACACACCCTCTGAACAGGATAATGGTACAATATCCTGTCACGTATTTAAGTCGTCTACAAAGGATTCAACCCCCTGCTCGGTGGGAATTATAATTCAAGGCGGCCCACGCGGCTCGTCCGCCGCGAGAGCTTCACTCATGATGCGTGCCTTTAGGGGCCCGAGGAACCCTACTGCAGGTCGGCAATCGGGCCCGCGTATGCATCGCTTCTGGCCCGGATTCCGACTTAGAGGCGTTCAGTCATAGTCCAGCGCATGGTAGCTTCGCGCCACTGGCTTTTCAACCAAGCGCGATGTCCAATTGTGCAAATCAACGGTTCCTCTCGTACTATGTTGAATTACCATCGCGACATTGTCATCAGTAGGGTAAAACTAACCTGTCTCACGACGGTTTAAACCCAGCTCATGTTCCCTATTGGAAGAACTGAGTGCACCATGAGTGAAAAAAACATGTATAATGGAACAAAGATTACATCCATGATGAATAAAGTAGACATGGTACATCAAGGAAACAATCATCATGCATAATGAAGATCATCTAAAATTGAATGTGAGAAATACGAGAATCCAAGACAATGTGTGTGTGTGCATTGAAATGATCGATTCACGTGCATGTATAAAACACAATATGCAAATTCAAAATGCTTGTGAGAATTATGCAATGATTGATACTGTAGAAGTCAAACCAAGTAGATATGAATAAGTATCTCTCCTCCAAGATAACAAAAGATTGAATAATGGAATCCCAGAGAGAAAATATGAATTGCGGATAACTTGAGATTCAAACATTTTGATTGATCCTTTTGAAGCTTTGCTTGATTTGACTTTTCTTTTCATTTCTTTGCTTCTAAGCATTTTCAGTTTTGAAGAAGATCAATTCTCTCCATTTTTTTTATGGTCTTTTCTTTTCTTTTTGTATATGTGGCAATTTGAACCAAGAGCCATACTTTCACGTTCATTGGAAATGTACATATGGATAGAAGGTGCCCAAAACCCGAGAGTAGAGAGTGACTTGAGGAGATATAAACAAAATCTACTTATAGGTCATTCTATTTCTTAGTTACAAAGTATAATTAGCACAACATCCATCTTCAAACATCGTGGAAGTTATATCATGTGATGATGCTAATCATTATCAATAGTGGGCAGAATTCTTTAGATTCAATCATATTTAACTAAAAACAATATGAAGATGATATAAAATGCACAAGATTGAGACATGATCAACAATCATAAACTATAATTAGCATGAAAGTATTCAAAGTTTTAAGCACACTTAATCGATCAGATAAATCCCCATTGCTGTTCTCAAGTATTCAAATCTGACGTTGTCAAGAGGTTTTGTGGGAAGATCAGCAAGTTGATTTGTTGATGATACAAATTGCATGGTAATCACTTTATTTTCAACCAAGTCTCTTATGAAATGATGTCTTATGTCAATATGTTTTGTTCTAGAATGTTGAACATGATTTTTTGAAATATTTATAGCACTCTCATTGTCACAAAACACGACAAACTTGAATCTTTGACACCATAATCATTCAACATTTATTTCATCCACAAAAGTTGTGCACAACATGCACCAGCAGCAATGTATTCTGCTTCAGCTGTTGACAAAGCAATAGAATTTTGTTTCTTACTGTGCCAAGACACTAAGGAGTTTCCAACATAGAAGCATCCTCTAGAAGTGCTCTTCCTATCAGCTACATTTCCAGCCCAGTCAGCATCGAAATATGCTGCAAGATTAAGATTGGTATCCCTTGATACCAAAGACCATATCCTACTGACCCACTAACATAGCGAATGATTCGCTTGACAGCATGAAGATGTGACTCCTTAGGTTTGATTGAAATCTAGCACACACATCTATGCTGTAAGAGATGTCAGGCCTACTTGCTGTAAGATACAGCAAACTACCAATCATACTCCTAAACAATATGTGTCCTACATCCTTTCCACTTTCATCTTTGGAAAGTTTTGTGCTAGTGCTCATTGGTGACCTAGCATGCTTTGCATTTTCTAACCCAAATTTTTTAACAAGGTCCTTTGCATACTTGGATTGGGAGACAAATATTCCATCATTCATTTGTCTAACTTGCAGCCCTAAGAAATATATCAACTCACTGACCATACTCATTTCAAATTCCTTTTTCATTTCTTCAGAAAAACTATGAGCAAGAGAATTCAAAGTTGATCCAAAAACAATATCATCAACATACACTTGTGCAACAACAATTGATCCTTTCACAGTTTTGATAAAAAGAGTTTTATCAACACTTCCTCTAACGAATCATCTCTCAAGAAAATATGAAGTCAATCTCTCATACCAAGATCTCTGAGCTTGTTTGAGACCATACAAAGCTTTCTTCAGCTTGTAAACATGATTAGCATGATGTGGATCTTCGAATCCTTTAGGTTGTTCCACAATAACTTCTTTTTGAAGAAAACCATTCAAGAAGGCACTCTTCACATCCATTTGAAATAATGTGAATTTAAGATGACATGCAACAGACAATAACAAGCGAACAGATTCAAGTCTAGCAACATGAGCAAAGGTTTCATCAAAGTTTATGCCCTCTTCCCGAGTGTAACCCTATGCTACAAGTCTAGCATTGTTCCTAACAATCACTCCAGAGTCATCAGTTTTATTCTTAGAAATCCATTTGGTTCCAATGACATTTTTGTTTGAAGGTCTAGGCACTAAATCTCAAACATCATTCTTAACAAACTGATGGAGCTCTTTTTGCATTGCAAGAACTCATTCCTCATCAAGTAATGCTTCTTTGACATTTTTGGGTTCAATCTTAGAGCTATAACTCAGAAATGTCATCTCATTCTCAAGTTAACCCCTAGTCCTAACTCCAACTTCAGGATTTCCTACAATATTCTCACTAGAATGATATCTTTTGGTCCAAGAGGAAGTAGGAATTGAACTATCAACAGGTGTAGTGTCAATCACTTGGTCATCACTACCTTTCTCAACTTTATCAACATTAACATCATCATCCTGAGATTGTGAACAAGGCACATGAGATGTTTCCTATTCAATATCAACAGGTTTGACATTTTTCTTACTTACCTTATCATCAATGACCACATTTATAGACTCCATAACAGTAGAAGTCCTAAGATTGAAAACACGGTAAGCACGACTATTTGTGGAATAACCCAACAAGAAACCATCATCACTTGTAGAGTCAAATTTTGCTAAGGATTCTCTATCCCTAAGAATGTAACATTTGCTTCCAAAAACTCTAAAGTATTTCAAAATTGGTTTCTTTCCTTTCCACAATTCATACGGTGAACACTGAGTGTAAGATCTCACATAGACACGTTGATGATATGACAAGTAGTATTAACTGCCTCAGCCCAAAAGTGTTTAGGCAAATTTTTGATCAAAAGCATGACAGGAGCCATTTCTTGAATGACTCTGTTCTTTCTTTCAACAACACCATTTTGTTGTGGTGTCTTAGGAGCAGAAAACTCATGATTAATACCCTCACTGTCACAAAATTCACTGAACTCTGAATTTTCAAACTCCCTTCCATGATCACTCCTCAACCTAATGATTTGGTTGATTACACATCCTTTTTCAATTTGAAGTTGCCTACACAAGGCTTTGAAATTTCCAAAACAATCAGATTTTTTTCTCAAAAATTTGATCCAAGAGAATCTATAATAATCATCGACCATTACAAAATTGTATATCTTGCCTCCTAAACTTTCAGTTCTCATGGGACCCATGAGATCAACATGAACTAGCTCTAGAGGTCTAGACGTATTAGTCCCATTTGTTTTTTATGAGACACTCTAATTTGTTTACCTTTTTGACATGGTCCACAAACACTATTCTCAATTTTATCAAACTTGGGAACACCTTTCACAATTTCATTTTTTGACAATTTTGAAAGATCTTTGAAATTGATGTGACCAAGTCGTTGATGCCACAACTCAACATCAACAACTTTGACTTTATTA
The DNA here is from genome assembly GCA_017140935.1 of Hamamelis virginiana. Classification (NCBI taxonomy): domain Eukaryota; kingdom Viridiplantae; phylum Streptophyta; class Magnoliopsida; order Saxifragales; family Hamamelidaceae; genus Hamamelis; species Hamamelis virginiana. The sequence goes on along the minus strand of JAESVK010000688.1, from coordinate 1,374,194 downwards.
CACACAAGAGACTCATTTGGAACTATCCCATAGCAATTATCATTTGTTCTTTTTCCTTCAAGAACACACTTTCCATCTTTACCAAAAACATGACATGTAGCTTTGGTGAAGTTCACAGAAAAATTGCTATCACAAAGATGACTTATACTAATAAGATTAGCTTTAAGACCACCCACAAACAAGACATCCTCTAATTTAGGAAAACCCTGAGATTCAACAATTCCTCTACCTTGGATGCTTAACCTATTACCATCACCAAAAGTGACAATACCTCTATTGCACTCTTCAAAATGAATAAACAATGACTTGTCACATGTCATGTGACGAGAACATCCACTTTCAAAGTACTATTGTTTAATCTCTTTTGCTCTCAAAGCAGTGTGTACAACCATACATCTAAGACTATCCTTTCTTACCCAATTTTTCTTGACATTCATGACCTTGTGAGACCTAGGATGCTTCCTATTTGAAACTAAATCGACTTTTGTGCTAGGCACATTTCTAGGTCTAGACACAACTTGAGATTTGTCAAGAAGAAAACAGTTGGGTATAATGTGACCAACTTTCCCACAGTGATGTCAAGTGGGTGTAAATTGCTTGGATTGACCACTATTCATCAACTTGAAACAATTAGGTCTTGTGTGACCCATGACACCACAATGATGACAAATCACCAACTTTGGGGAAAAACTCTTCACTTGAGCTTTTTCTTTTCTACGACAATTTGGTCTTATGTGTCCTTTAACACCACAAGAATGACATGTAGGTATCACCTTAATGGAATTTGGATTGAAGTGAGGCCTCTTTGAATTGGGGTGAGGCAAAGTCTCATTTTCAAGATATGACTTTGATGAAGGAATAAATTTGGTTCCCGAAGTTGATGGGATACTAGACGTCCCAACATACCCTAGTTCTGTCTTATCACTAAAAGGCTTCCCAATGCTAAGAATGTGGTCATATTTTTTTACTCCCATCGGAGAGTTTTGACAATGTTTCCTTAGCTATTTCTAATTCATCTTCAAGACTTTTTACTTTAAGACTCAAACAACTTTTACTTTCAACCTCACTCTTGAGTCTTGAGTCAAGACTCTTGACTTCCTTTTGATACTCACTTATTTTTGACACAAAAGATTCATTGTCCTTTTTCAAACAGATAAGTTTATCATTCAAACCTAATTTTTCAGTTTCACATCTTGAATGTGAGTAACATGATTTCTCAACTCTTCTTTGAGCATTTCAATTTCTTTCTCATTCGACTTTGCTTTAAAAGCCAAAGTCAAATTTTTCTTTTTGAGTTGATAAACCTCTTCATAGAGGTCATCATAAGCCTTTTGAAGTTCATTGTCCTCTTCCTCAAGACTTTCAGTCTCATCACTAGACACTCCTAGCAATAATTCAATGTCATCTAGATCTTTATTGATGGAAGACTCTTCATGAGTTTTCAAAGACACAACAAAAGCTTTAAGACTAGTTTCAGGTTCAACATATGAGTGTGAACCAGCTGACCCGGATCGGGAGGCCGCTCACTTTTTGAATCATTGTGGATTGTGGATGATCTTATCCGTCTCGATTTATCCTTCTCTATTATCCACGTTAATCCTTCTCTATTATCCACTCAAGATTGGGTTTTGAAAAAGGATAAAAGTTTGTAAAAAAACTGGGAGTAGCCACCTTATTTTTGGGGAACAAGGAAACCACAGAAAGAGTTTTATTTTCAATAAAACATGGACTCCATATTTTAAGGAAAAACAAGTCTTCGAACCAAAGTTGGATTCGGGTGCTAGGTTATGAAGTGGGAAGGTTCCAAGGAACTCCTTGTAGGCACCCACCTCACCCTAATTAAAGGTCTCCTAATTAAGTTTGGGCTTTATTAAAATCTCATAAAAACAACCCTATCATATCTAATCAACCAAGAAAATAGTATAGATAATACTAGATAATACTAGATAATAGATAATAATAATAAAAAAGAATCAAAATCCTAAAGACCTTAGGAGACACAGAGTCATTCTAAGATTGGACTTGCGTCCTATTGACTGCCTACGTACCTTACCAATTACTTGATAACAATCAAAGTCCACGTAGTTCAATTACTTAGGACTCTCCTATTGTAATGAACCACATAATCGAAAGAATTTTATCTTATCTAGGACTCTAACTTCTAGAGTTTGAATTTGATCGAAACACTTTTTGTATAAGAGAAGGAATTTCATTCCAAGTCAAACACTTTCAAAATCAATTTTTTTTTTTAGAATTTTACTCGAAGTAGACTGCTAAATTAGGTAGAACTCAATTGCTATTATAGTTTTTACAACAAAAGACTGTCCTAAGTGGGGTCAAGTGACCCCGCCAATTCTATGGTCTCTAACTAGTCCTAGGTTAATCTAAATACCTAAAAAGACTAAGATCATGCATGCTAAAAAAAATGCAAATAAAGAATGTAAACTATGCATGAAAAAATGTCCTAAATGCAAACTAAGTTAGCTATGTGAACCTAGGCATGTTTCTAAGTTAGTTTGGATCCTAAAAATGATTTTTAATCTACTTTAAGGTTACTTTAAACCTTGGACAGATTTAAATACAACCAAAGAAGTGGATTTAAAACCCAAAAAGAATAAATAAAAGAAGTGTAAATGTCCTAATATGCAACCTAATATGATATACCAAAATAATCATGCATCATGCTTGAAAACACCAATTTTAAACATAAGGGAAGGGACTTACCTTAGCTTGTTCCCTCGAACACAAGTCATATGATATTTCAAACATTAAACATAAAAATGAATGGTATAAACAAACCTAAACATGTTCCTATTAACCTATACTAATTTAGCATACTCAAAACAAACAAACTAGACTTGAATAAAAATCATAAATGTAGAAAATCTATATGCTAACCTATATGCAACTAATCATAACCTTTGAATACCCAACTTAGGTACCCATCCCTAGCATGGTAATGGATTTAGAAGAAGAATGAAGAAAAAGAGGAAGAAGAAGAAGAAAAAGAAATAGAAGAAGATGAATAAATATGCAAACTTATTAAAACAAACCCAATATTTAATTGAACTAACCTTTTTTGCTTCCTTCTCCCTTGCTCTTAGCTTCTTCTTCAAACTCCAAGGACTTCAAAGATGAAACTAAAGTTGCTTAGGGGGTTGGTGTAATGCCTTGAGGCTTTACTCTACCAATTTGGCTCTTTAAATGCCTTATAAGATGTGTTAAAACTAATTTCAGGGCTCTCTATTTATAGAGGGACTTGAAATTGATCAATGGCTAAGTTTGAATCTCTTAGGAATGATCCAAGGGCTCTAAACCAGCCTTCCAAGGTCTTCCAATTCATCCCAAAGTACCCAAGGCCGAGCTAGACACATGGCAACCTTTGGAAGAGTCCCAAATGAAAAAAAGACTGAAAAATAACAGTTATTGGGCAAAGGCTCGGGTGACCATCCACCTTGGGACGGTTGGCCGTCCTTCAAGGACGGTTGGCCGTCCCTTGGTGGACGGCCATCGAGCCTGCAGCCCAATTTTGCCCTTTTGCCCTATTTGGGCCTATCTCAGCCCGGTTTCGTTTATTTTTTTTTTTTGGCTTTTCGGGCCCGTTTTAAGTCCAAATTCGACGATTCAAGCGCCAAAACGATCACGATTCGATTCTCCATATTTTGAGAAGTGTTTGAAGTGAAAATGCGTTGTCTAAAGTCAAAATTTTAGGAAAAAGTCAACCAATTAGCTGTTTAGGGTCTACCGGGCCCAAATTAGGGTTTTGAAATCTACTAACCAATCGCTCTTCAAATCATTTCTTCTTCTCAAAACAAGTTTTAAAACATTTTAAGAAAGTGTTTTGAAACCTTTAAAGACCTCAGTTTGATAAAAAGATCGAATCCCGGTCATTCCCGGTCGAAAAACCCTAATTTGAACTTAAAAAGAGGCCTTTGGGCCTCAAGAGCCAAACATGAACCAGAAAGCTCAACAGACTTAGCCACTGATCAACTTAGCTACCAAACACACCTTAAATATCTATGCCAAAGTCTCGAGACCATTCGGGACAAGATCGACAGTCATTCAGAGCTTTTGTGATTCCAATGACAGTACTGCCCTTCCAGTCACAAAAGGCTTTATTTCCTATCAAGCTTGGCTCAGAATGCCATGAAATTTACAGGGATGTTCCTAGACTCTCTAAAAACTAAATGCAAGAAGAACCGACTCAATCTGACCTAAAAACCTACATGCGATAATGACCTCTAACTATACTCACAAGGGTAAAATTGGCAACTTAGGGTTTTGACACCCTATTTCACCTCAAATCATAGACAACCATTAATGACCCTTCCTATGGTCAAAACTGGATGTCTACAGAAACCCCTCGTTGATGTTCATGTGCTTCGCTAGTGAATATCAACGAAATAAAATGACATCTCATTTCTGCTACAACAGAAGAAGGATAATCAAATTAATTACTCACAAACACCGATCAAATCATCATCTTTGGAAGTCCTACACACACTTTCAATAATCTTGGGAGACCGCAGTCTTTTTTGAAATCACACACATATTTCCAATCATCTTATCTTAAGAGTCCACGACTCTTCTTGGAAGCCACACACACACTTCCAATAATCTTATCCTGGGAGACCGCAGTCTTCTTGGAAGTCACACACATACTTCCAATAATCTTATCTTAAGAGGAAATCTCATACATATTTCCAATTTTGGAAGTCCTACACACACTTCCGGTTATCTTATCTTAAGAGAAAATCTCACACACATTTCCAATTTGGAAGTCCCCCAAACACTTCCGGTTATCTTATCTTAAGAGAAATCTCACACACAATTCCAATTTGGAAGTCCTACGCACACTTCCGGTTATCTTATCTTAAGAGGAAATCTCACACATATTTCCAATTGTAGTCTTATCTTAAGAGGAAGCCTCAACACATGCTTCCAATTGTAGTATTATCTTAAGAGGAAACCTCAACACATATTTCCAATTTTCTTATCATCATATTTGCCAATACTCTTTGATAACTTCAAGTTACCATCAGCACATGCACTCCACAACATCATCAATCATCATTTATCATCATTCTCATACACATTTCATTCGTATTTCTTCATATCTCATGCAATCCACACAACCTTTATTGATTTGGGCCTCCAAAGTGGGCCTTTCTCATTTACAAACCTTCAAGGGGCTATCTTTTCTTCACAATCCCTTCGTGGGCTTCACAATTTCATCATTTCACTTGTGCTTGTAACCATTTCATGATTACCAACCTTAATCACATATTACTTTCATCATCCACTTTCATATCTCATGATTTTCAACCAAAAATTTATCATTTCATGTGAATTTTCCTATTCACCATCACTCAAATCTTATCTTTGCATGCACAAACTCCTCTTTATTTCTTATCCACACATCAAATAATCTTCAATCTCAATCAAATGGACTCTTCTAAATCAAACTTTGAAAGAAAATTAGTCAAAATAGGCCAAAATGGGTAAAAAAAAAATGAGCCAAATAGGCTAAATGGGCCTCAAAAGCCCAAAATAGTTCAAATTAGGGCTTCAAATTGGATGGCCATCCACTTGAGGATGGCCAACTGTCCAAGGTGGACGACCAGCCGTCCCTTAGTGGACGGCCACCCGAGCCGCTTCTCCACCTTTTAGGCTATCAAGCCCCAAATTGCTCATTCACTTCATCTTCTCCCCAATTTTGAGACATTCTCATTCTAGAATTCCCAATTTCCTTCAAAAATCTACCAAACTTGGTTTCATTCCATCCAAATTCATTTCCAAATACTTCAAGTGTGGTTACACTCTTTAATTTGTGAATCAAAACCTAGGATTTCATCCTTACATTTCAAATTTGGGATCCATAACCCAAATACACATCCACATACCCATTTTCTCAAGTTTTTCCATCTACACACTATGGTAAATAGGGGGAATGAATCCTCAAAGTATCCTTATATGAAGATGAAGAGTTACAAAGCACCATCATATGATCCAAATAACACAAGCTTACTATTGGAGCCCAAAACTCACATTTCTTACATCCACACCACACAAGAGGTAAGCTCACCTTCCATGCATTTCCTTTGAATTTTCAATGTCTAGATTCTTTAATATTGATCTTTGGATATTGATTGATGACTCTTATTCATGAATTTTGTATTTGGAAAAGTTTGGGAGCCCCATTTCACTAGCTTCACAAGTTTGAAATGTTGCCCACCAAGTGTTTGATAAAATTCCCAAGAGAACTTAAAGTTTGATTTTTCAATTCAAATTCTTCATGTCATGACTCAAATATGTTTCTAACATCATTTAGATACTTTCAAAGCATCATGACAAGTTTTCATAATATATGCACACTAAGTGTTTGATAAAATGCCTAAAAGGGGGCAATTTTCAATTTTCAAAGCAATTCATCATGTCATGCTTTTCCAAATGTTTTCAAAAATAATTTTTCATATCATGACAAGTTTTCAAAACATTTCAAGTGTGCATATATCCAAAATTTTCCATGAATTGGTACTTAGCTCTTTTTCTCACTCAAGATACTATTCACTCAAATGCCATCTCCATAACTTTTAAGTGGTTTTTGCTTCAAAATTTATTCATGCTAAGTACTCAATTCAAGTTTTTATTTATTTATTTAAAATCCATTCTCTTGGGCTTTTTATTTTAATCCATTTCTCATGAATAAAGACCATATGGGATATTAAAAAGTTATGTCAACTCTTAAAACAATACTGAGAGCTAATCCACAAAATGATTTATGGTAATTTTTTTAAAAAAAAAATAGATTGATAACACATGAAGTGATGCATATTTGAGAAATCAATTTTGAAAATGTGTCATTTTGTGGATTAATTTTGTGCCTTTGATTTAAAGAATTAGCATAACTCACATTTATATCTCTAATCCATTAATCCTTATTTTTTGCAGCCAGACTTTGACATTAGGACTCGGCCCTCCTTACAAGGCATAGTCACATGGTGGGCTAAAATGGACACCCTCCAGCCATTAACTAAGGCAACAATTAGGAGGATAGGCTTTGGGGACTTCATTGATTCTCTTTGGATCGAATCCATGGATATGCAGGCTCTCATGGCCTTATCTGAACTGTGGTGGGACACCACCAATACTTTTCACTTTGAGTTTGGGGAGATGACCATGACCCCAATTGACTTTACTATGATCACTGGGCTTTCCATTGGGGGTCGCCCTTTGGATTTCTATGGGGATGCAAGCAGCAACTCAGTCTATCTGGACACTTATCTTAGAGGAGCAGACATTGACATCGTAAAGAAGTCGGTTCGCCGAAATACCCTCTTAACCATATTTAGTAACATGTCTGAAGATGAGGGGCTTGATTCTGATCACATCGTACGGGCTTTCCTCTTATACGTACTGTCATGCACTCTCTTTGCTGGTACTGCTGATTTAGCCCTGCTAGGCTTCCTTACGAGCTTGGGGGACATTGATACCATCTCTCAATATGATTGGGGTGGCGCTGCCTTGGCCACGATGTACAGGACTATGAGCTTTCGGTCTCTAAGAACATGCACCTTTGGAGGCATAGGGTTCGTCTGGGAGGTAAGAATACCTACTTATGATAATTCCAGTTCCTCTTTACCTATCTTTGACATCACAGTCTTTTTTGCAGGTGTAGGCTTACAAGTACCTTCGCCTGAATCACCCTACGATTGCTGCTGATAATCAGGCCTGGCCTATTCTTGCTCGATATGCCCCAAGTCGGAGAGAGGGTGCTGGTACCCACAGGCATGACTATGCCTATAGCCGCGCCTTTCTTGCAGGGATGCATCCTGACAAGGTAACTACCTTTATTTCTACTATCTTCCCATAATATTTTCTCTAACACGTGTTATCTTCATGTGAGATGGGACCCTTGGCACCATTGGAAGGGTACTATGTATGCTCAACTTGGTTCTGTGGTTGAGATGTCGCACAAGAGAATCCTATTTGAGGGGCCTTCTGGCAGATATTGGTACCTTGGGGAGAGAGTACATCATCAGGTTTGTGGGGCTTTTTCTACTGCTCGTGTGCCTCATGTGAAAGGTTCTGTGAAAAACACAGACATGGATTCGCAGCGGAATATG
>JAESVK010000688.1:1350816-1365668 GCA_017140935.1 Hamamelis virginiana | reverse complement strand
AAACCTAATATACCCTTTAGGATTGGTTTTAGGGCATACTTCTAACATCATGCACCTCCGCTCTCTATGAGGCATGCTGATAGTTTGACAGGCCATGCCTTAGCGGATGCCATGGCTGGTGTATTCGCGGATGCTTTTTATCATTAGCATGAGGATTATCGCACATTCTATCAGCACTATCTGATGCGTCCATTGGTGTCAGGGTTTCCACCTACTGAGGTATTGAACTTTCTCTTGGTTGCTTTATCCCTTTTCTTACAAAATGTTTCTTATATCTCTTTCTTCGATAGGGTAGTCGAGCCCGAGGGCATGCTTCTCACTCTACAGCTGCTGTGACTCATGATGATGGCGAGTCTTCATCTTCTGCTCCTCCTTTGCCGCCTATTCCTTGGAAGGTGCAAGTTATTGAGAATGGCAACTTTGTTCAAAGACCAATCACTCACATGCCTTACAATGAATATCTTCATCTCGATCCTTATTATACTTCGGTAATCATCATACTTTCATTAATTGTCAAATATTGCTCTTTCCTTCCTAATCTTTGAATCTTCTGTCCTTTACAGGTGCCTGTATTGTACACCAAAGAGTGTTTGGCATATAACGCAGCATTGAACAGAGAGCTTCGGAGGATGAATCTCGATGCACATAATGCGAATATAGCCGCACAAGTAACTTTCACTTCACTCTTTTAATCACCAACAATTTCATTCTTCACCAATCTCACCTAAACTTTGGGTTTGTAGGCTTCGAGCCAGCCTTCACAGGAGCACCATGGATCGCGAAGGGATCACGAGGCGTCGGGTTCACGGGGAACGAGGAAATCATCCCGACGGAGATGATTTTGTACTATTGGGCCCATGAGAGGCCCACCTAGGATTTTCTATGTAATTTCTCTTATATGTATGCACTAAAAACCCTGATCAATGTATAATTATATCCCAATGAGAATATAAATATGTTTTAATTGCCTTTTTGGTTCAATTCTAACCCGAAGATAGGTCAAAACTGACGAAAATTGAGCGAAAAGTCAAACCGAGCGTCAAAAAATCACGAAAAGTCAAAATTAGGCAAAATTTGAAGTCGGTTGGCCATCCCTAAGGGATGGTTGGCCGTCCTTGGTGGGATGGTCATTGACCCCAAACTCCTATTTTGACTGAAACTTGATTTTCGGGTGTCCTACTTCGCTTATGACTCGATTTTCTTGCCAAAAGGCTATAAAAACACATCCCTAGGCTCACTTTCATCACACTAAACATAATGGATGCTTTCAAGTTGATTCTCAACCTATTCGTAGCAAGGATGCGAGCGAAAGACAAGAAGGTGTTTGTGCGATTTGGCTTGACTTCATGGTTCTCTCTCTTATGTGAAACTTGAAGACAAGCTTCTCAACTCTGTGATTCACTTCTGGGACCCTGAGCTTCATGTATTTCGCTTCAACTATGAGGAGGTATGTCCTTTATTTGAAGAATTCTGTGCTTTGATGGATGTCTCTCATTCGTCGAGGTTATTTCCAAACCTTCTCTTCTCTCTTTGAACTTTCACCTAGGGAAGCCTATTCATTTATTCACGACAACTCCATAAATCTTCTTAGGCTTGCTTCATTTTTCTTGAAGGAAGGGGGAAAATCACTGGCTCTTCATAGGCTTACCCAATACGCACTTGCCTTATGCATATTAGGTTGTTTCGTTGTTTCGAATAGGACACCTTCCATACCTATTGAAACATGTGAGCTCATTCTTCCACTATCGAAATCACATAATATCATCCCTTTAGTGTTAGCTGAAACTCTGAAACGACTCGACCATTTTCACTCACGTTCTTCTCCACACATTAAGGGCAGCCCTATTCTTCTACAGATGTGGTTAGTTGAGAGGCTCAAATTGATTACTCCCCTTGATGGGCCAAAACACCTTTCTCTCAGTTACTGTTCACGAAGGCTCGTCTTTTGAGGGACGTTCGATTCAGGACATGATCATCTTCTTTACTTCTCTATCTTGGAGAGATATTCAGTGGCATGTGACTATTTGGGACTGTGGCGAGGAATATGTGTTACACACTTCTGAGTGTTGTCAGGTGAAGCTCATGGGCTTAAGGCATACATCGTTCTATTGGGCTTCCCGCGTACTTCTCCAAATGGGTCCTGCTTAAATAAATCTCCCTATCAAAGGGCATGTTCATGGGATAGAGGTGGCTACTCCTTCTTTGGTATATTGGGCTATGAAGAAATGGGCTTCGGGCTTGTCTATGGCTCAAATAGGGAATGGTAATGGGTCTTTCAGACTTAATGAGGAGTATCGGGCTTGGCTTAAACAGGACTTGGGTTCAAAGATGCAGGCTATGATGGATAAGGTTCGAAGTCTCGTTTATGATTCTCAAGTTGCAACTCAGTCAGCAGATTCATCACTCCCATCAGATGTGTCGCGAGTTAGGACAACTAAGAGAAAGAAGAGGAATAAAGATGAAGCCCAAGCCTGCAGAGCGAGAAGGACTTAGAGTAAATTAGGGATTTTTTTTTTAATGAATGTAAGAGATATAGGGAATAAAGAATATGAACATATATGGCATGTAATAAAACTTTCGAAAAGTTTCTTCCCTTTATGGATGAATAAATATCAATTTTATTAAAATCCCAAAGAATATCCTTTAATAATTACAAATGAACCAAACTCTTTATGTTTTTACAAGAAATAGACCGCACCCAAAGTAATTTTAAGGGTTGCCTACGTATCCCCGTCCTTGATGCATTCTCTTGCCATTTTTCTCTAACTCATTGTGGTATTTGGGGAATCAGGTCTTCGTAGTTCATGAATCAAGTTGAAGGAGTCCACTTTTTTAGACACTTAATCTACAGTAAAAACACAAATCAAAGGAATAAATCCAAAGAGTCATCAAAACCTCAAACTAAAAACCCATAAAACCCATTTTAACATCAAACCACACAAACCCAAGCTAAAATACAACAACCAAGCTTCAAATCCACACTTACTCCACACATAAGCAATCATCAATTCTTCTCCAAACACCACAAAACAAAACTCCTAAAATCCAACTCCCAAAACCCACGAAATGGGTCACAAGGAAAAGAAAAAAAATGAATAATAAGGATAAGGAAATGAACAATGAAGAAAAGCCTTACCTTCACCAGCGACGATGACTCTCCGGCGAACTCCGGCGCAGCATTCCCCCTCTTTCTCTCTCTCTCTCTCTCTCTCTCTCTCGATCTCTCTTTCTCCCCTTGCTCTGCCGACAGAAAATGAAGGAAAGAAAGGGGTTTGACCATTTTTAAAGCCAAGGGACACAAAGGTCATTTTTTAAAAGATTTTTTATTTATTTAAGCCACATCATCACTTAAAATGAATAAAATATGATTTTAGAAATCTAGGTTATCACAATAATCTTACATATTGTTATGAGGAGGTACGAATCTCTATCTATTCATTTTATACGCACATTTCACTTAATGTTTGTCATCAACAAAAATGGGAGATTGTGAGCCTTATGGCTTCAATCCAAATTAGTAAATTGTTTTATCCTCATTGGTTAAAATATTTTGATGATAACAAACATTGTATTATGATTAATGCACATTGTGATAAACAATTTGTTGAATATCTTGACATTATTATAAGAATATATTATTGAATATGTGATGGTAACAAACTTATCCTTGTGATTCTTATGCTCCAAGTTATAGCATATTGTAGACATCCATTTTTGACCATGAGAGGGGTCATGAATGGTTGCCTATGATTTGAGGTGAAATAGGGTCTTGAAACCCTAAGTAGCTTGTGATAACCCAAGTTTTATTTTCCTTTTTATGTAAATATTTTAATGTTTCTTAAAAAAAAAAAAATTCTAAATATTTACAGTTTTGCCATTAGGCATATAAAATGGTTAAAACCCCTTTTTCTTCTTTCCCTTCTTTATTTCACGGCAAGAGAGGAGGGAGACTGAGAGAGATCGAAAGAGAGAAGAGTCACCGGAGTTCGTCGTCGCCGGTGGAGGTAAGCTTGACTTTCCTTTTAGCTTCCTTCACTTTCTTCTTATTTTTCTTCGAATTGTTTTGTGGGTTTTATGTTGAAAGGTTGGATTTTGGAATGTTTAGCTAGTTTTGGTTTGTGTAGGGAGGTTAGATGAGTATGGATTTGTGGGGTTGAAAGTTTTATGGAAAGTTTTTGGAGTAGTTTTGGTGTTAAACCTTGTTTTGGGTTTATGTGGGTTTTATGCCTAAAACTTTGTGTATCTCTCGATTGTACCATTAGATCTTTGATATTTTTGTGGATTTAGTGTGTTGGTTTATGGTAGATCTAAGGTTTGATGTTGGTGTTTTGGAGTTTAGTTGATGTTTGGTGTGTTTGGATAGCTTTTGGCACTATTTCTTATCGTATTCGCGCGCCTAGGGTGATCTCTATCGATAGATGATGAACCTCTATCGATAGATGTTAGGTTCTGGTCCAGGAAGGTTTTATCTATCGATAGATGTTCTTTTCTTTCGCTTTTGGCTTCCAACTTCTTTTAGCCATAACTTCTACACCCGAACTCCGTTTTGGACGTTCTTTATATGCTCGGAAAGCTTGTGAAACCTACTTTCTAAATATTTTGGTTTTGAAGTCAAATTCTTTTTGGAAAGAGAAATATTTTACAAATACCAAATTTTCCCTTGTGTAAGCACCCTAGTTTATTTGGCTTATAACTTTCAAACCTTTTGGCATTTGGCCACGAAATTCATCGTGCAGCATCTAATCTTCCTTGGGAGTATGTCAAGGGAGGTTTAAGGCCTTTGGTTTAATATTTTTGGAGTCTTGAGTCTTTGGGTTCGAGTGTGCGCAGTTTTGGGAGACGGGTCATTTTACTTTTGAATTATGAGTTGGTTGTGCATCTCTGTGATTCCTTTGCTTGTATTATTTTGTCTATTTTCAGTGTTGGGAGGTTCTTCGGAGAACCATTAGCATTTGGGGTACATTAAGCATCGTATTTGGGAGGCTCGTGGAGCCGCTACGGGTTGGAAAACACTTTGGTTTTGAGGTAGGGATAAATAACCTTTTACCGTTGATAATGATATATCTGTTTTGCAACTGTTTTGAGTACACATTGGTATCCCTAAATATTTACTGAACATTATGATTTATAAATGATTGCAAATCCTTAATCCTTCTTTTATAACTGTTGCGAGAATGATACGAACCATGAATCCTGATTTATAATGATATATTTTACAAATGTTTGAGAACCCTTATAATCGAACTGTCAACTAGATACATGGAATACACTTGTTTATGAACTGTAAAACTTGTGTGGCATGTTTATGAAATATATGAAAGGCTTTACATAGAAATGCTTTACAAATGATGTACTGTTTATAACTATGGGAATGAGCTCTTTCTACTAAATTCTCTATAAATAAGGCTAATTGGGCTATGAACTCAACTATTTTATGAAATGACATGCGATTTTAGTATTCAAATATGCCCTGCTTTTCAAATGGATTTATGAACAAAGAAAAACGAACTCTTTTATAATTGAGCCATCCCTATCTTTTGAAAACCTGTTTTCATATTATTTAAGTTGAGGCTCGGGTTATTGGATTTTGGCTCCATGCCTAATGAACTATGGTTATTGTGATTTATACCACGGAAGGATAAAGTGGACGATGTATAGAGTTCACTCCACGTCCCTTCGATCCTAGTGGATGTTGCATGATGATTATTGTTGGATCTTTACCACGGAAGAATGAATTGACTTGTCAGAGAAAACTCCTCGTCTTTTCAATCGTAGTGGACGATATATGATAATGATTATTGGATATTTACCACGCGTGCCTGAACTAACTTGTCAGAGAACACTCCTCGTCTTTTCACCCGGTGGGCATTGCATGATAATTATTATATTTCAGGACATGCATGTATATATATGTATGTGGACTAAATCGTATCATTGGGGGTTTGGGGCCCATGGCCCTACTTGATATTATAGGCAGCGTGACTACGGTCTCTGTCCTTGGGATTTGGTTAGTAGCCCGGTTGAGCTAAAGGATTGTTAGCCTAGAATCAACAGCCCTATAATATGATTCAGTCCATTATTGGATATGCTAGGGACCCGTTGAGGAGACGCATATTCCAATCGGGCCGAGGTCCATACCGATGGGATATGTCGAGCCCTTGTGTGGCGGTATTACCATGCTATGGATTGAGGACGTTATTTTGGCTATTGTTCACATGTGATGGGGGATTTCCGCATGCGTGACATATGCCTGGTTACTGGTTACTGATTGCTGGTTACTGGAGATGTGCTGGAGGAACTGGTTTTTCACTGAAAGTCCACACTTCTTTTAAACTTGATTTCTAATTGTTTTATTAATCCATTGAAACTCTATAAATAATTGTTTTACATAAGTATACCATGTATTAATGTATTGTTATTGATTCGTAGAGGTTATATTATCCCTTACTGAGCACGTAAAAGCTCACCCCTGCTTATTGCAGTATATTGCAGGTTTACCTTGGGTTTGCATTCCTAGTTCAGCGGAATCCTACGCTAAGGATTGTTGACCAGATTTAAGGTTGTTGCTACATTGTTATTTTGCATTCTCTTATTATGAGTATTATATAAATTGATTGTTGATTTGCCTATTTGCCAGGGTTGTTGGCAATATTATTTATGATCATATATATATATATATATATATATATATCATTTGATTTATTGGATATTTTATGTATAACGAATGGGACATGATGAATGGACATGACATTTCATTTTGTTTATATATGTAATTCTTGTATCCCGTAAGGAAATACAAATGAGCAGGACAGGTTGTACCTTCAGCTTGACACGTGTCGACCTATCCGGAAGGGTCGGTACGGATGTTAAGTTGGGGAGTACAAGGGTTCTAGTAGTGTCTCTTTGGGGTGTTACATAGCTCATAGTACCATTTTGGACAGTTAGATAGAGGTCATTATCGCATGTAGGTTTTTAGGTCGGATTGAGTCGATTCTTTTTGCATTTAGTTTTTAGTGAGTTTAAGAATGTCCCTGCTAAATTTCATGGCATTCCGAGTCAGGCTTGATAGGAAATAAGGTCTTTTATGACTTGAAAGGCTGCATTGTTCTTTGGATCACAAAAGCTATAAATGACTGTCGATCTTGTCCCAAATGGTCTCGAGGCTTTGGCATGGATATTTAGGGTGTTTTTGGTAGCTAAGTTGATCAGTGGCAAGGTCCACTGAGCCTTTGGGCTCATACTTGGCTTTTAAGGCCCAAAAGGCCTTTTTAAAGCTCAAATTAGGGTTTCAACCGATGATGACCAGGATTCGATCTTTTTATCAAATCAAAACCTTCAAAGGCACTAAAAAACTTTTTTAAATGTTTCTTAAAACTTGTTTTGAGAAGTGGAAACAATCTCGAGAGCAATTGGTTAGTAGATTTCAAAACCCTAATTGGGCTTAACAGGCCCAAAACAGCTAATCGGCCGACTTTCTCCTAAAAACTTTACTGAGGTCAATGCATTTTCACTTCAAACACTTCTTAAAACATGAAGAATCGAATCACGGTCGTTTTGGTTTTTGAATCGTCGAATTTGGACTTGACTTGAAACGGGCCCGAAAAGCCGAAAAAGGCCGAAACCTGATCGAAATAGGCTGAGATAGGCCCATATAGGGCAAATTTTCACTGGGGGCTCGATGACCATCACCCTAGGGACGGCCAACCATCTTAGGGTGGACGGTCACCCGAGCCATTTGCCTTATTTTGACTGATTTTCGAGTTTATAGAGTTTTGTTGCCTTGGGACTCTTCCAAACCCTATCTAGCTTAGCTTGGAGGGTTTAGCACAACTTGGGGGGACCTTGGAAGACTCATTTGAGACCTTTGGATCATTCCCTAGGGTTTTAATGAGAGTCATTGATCAATTTGAAGCCTTTCCTATATATACATCACTTACGAATCAATTTTAAATGAGTTAACTTAGAGAGTATAGACTTGAGGCACTTGTAGCAGCCCCTAGAACCCTAGTCACAAATTTGGAGGCCATTGAAGGTTAGAGAAGGGAGCTAGGAGTAAGGAAGAAGAATATAAAAAGGTAAACTCAATCCACCATTGTGTTTATTTTGATGAGTTGCATAACATGGTTAAAATCTGCATGTTTCTTCTTCCTCTTTCTTTCTTTTTTCTTCTCTTTCATTCTTCTTCCATGTCTATGCTATGCTAGGAATGGATGCTTAGGTTAAGTATTCATAGGTTAGGAGTAAAAGTTTAATTGTTTATTGCATGTAGGATTCAATTTATTAGTATGTAAGTTTCTATGTTTATGAGTTTTGCATGGTTAACTTCAAAAGGTTTGAGTTTGTTTATGTATTTTGAGCATGCTAGTTATTATGGGTAAATAGGAATATGTTTAGGATTATTTTTATGTTTAGAATACATGTTAGGAGTTAACTTAATGTGTGTTATTTTCTGTTTTGGGTTAGTAATGCATATTGCTAGGAAAGTTTGAGTCTTGGGTATCAATAGTCATTATTAGGATGCTAGAAGTAGTGTTAGGCATTGGGTGTCAAGTATAGTGTTATATTGCTTTATTTCAACTAAGTTTATCATGTGGATTGTCTCAAAATGATTGATGTATGAATTATGTTCGAGGGAGCAAGCAAAGGTAAGTTCATTCCCTTGTAGTAGACTTAGTGGTTTTGAGCATAGATATATGTTATTTCTTGATTGGTTTGTATAAATGTTTTAGTCTAGTGTGTTAGTATGCATCTTAGCATTTTTGATTCAATGTTTTATATGAATTAGGAATGGTTTTCAAATGATTTAAAGTAAATATTCAAATCTGTCCAGATTTGAATATGTACTTTAAAGAGGTTTATTTACCATGTTTAAGTCATATTTTTGCATAAAATCATATAGGGTAATTTATTACATTATGTTAGGTTGCATTCTAGAGCATTCTCACATTTTTTACTTTGTATTTTCAAGGGTTTTAATTCACATTTAAAGGGACTTTTAATTCTTTATAGAGTTTAAAAGTAGCTTTAATATCAGTTAAAAACCATTTTTAGGATCAAATCAACCTAGAAACATGCTTAGGTTCACATAGAATAACTAGATTGCATTTAGGACATTTTTTATGCATTTTATTAATTGTGGTATTGCATTTTCATGCATTTTTCATAATTTCCAACATGCTTATTTTAGTATTCCAGATTGTTTAGATTAACTTAGGATGTAGTTAGGGACGCTAGGTTAGGGGAGCCACTTGGCTCCACTTAGGATTCCCCTTTGTTGTAAGAATTACATCAAATTAGGGATTCTAGCTTATTTAGGAGTCTATTTTCGAGAGAGTTTCCCAATAAATTAAAATTTAAAAATTTGTTTCGGGATGAAACTCCCACTTTGAAAGATAAAGTATTTTAAATTAATACAAACTCTCGAAGATAAAGTCTTAGATAAGGTAGAATGCCTCTGATGGAGTAGTTCACTACAATAGGAGAATCCTAGGTATTCGAACTACGACGGACTTTGATCTCTATCAGGACACTAGTAAAGTACGTAGGCAGCCAATAGGGCGCAAGTCCACCCTTAGGATGACTGTGTGTCTCCTAAGGTCATTAGGATTGTGTTTGCTTTTTCTTATTATCTAGCATTATTTTATCTAGCATTATTATTCATATTTTGTGGTTGATTAGATAATTATATTTGACATGAAAAGATTTTGATAAAGCCCAAAAGTAACTAGGAGACATTAAATTAGGGTGAGATAGGTGCCTACAAAATGCGTCCTTGAACCTTCCTATCTCATAACCTAGCCCCCGAATCCGATTTTGGTTCGAAGACTTGCTTTTCCTTAAAATATGGAGTCACTGTTTTATTGAAAATAAACTCTTTTTTATGGTTTCCTTATTCCTTAAAAATAAGGTGGCGACTCCCAGTTTTTATCAAACTCCTTTCCTTTTTCAAAACCCAGTCTAAGTGGATTCCCATAATAGAGAAGGATGATTAGGATTGGATGACCTTGAGTGGATAATAGAGAAGGATAAATAAATAGATAAAAGAGAATGATATATAGAGAAGGATAATGAGTTATCTACAATCCATAATGATAGTGAATCCAATTCCAAAAGCGAGGCCGATGTGGCGGGTTCACACATATATTTATTTGTAAGAACATGATTCAAGTCATCAAATTACAAGATTCAACAATCATGAAGCTCAAGTGCTTAGCAAATCTTATGTGAATATGTTGCATATTCACTAAGGACAATGAAGCAAGCCTTACTCCATGAGTTCAAAAGATGAAGCCAAGCACAAGAATTGAAGAATCAAATCATGAAGTCATCTATTTGCTCCTGTGTGTGAGTGCTTAGGATTTAATTGTATAAGTCTCTCATATAGGTTGTACTTTATTTGGCTCAAAAGACCTTGACCTCTAGACCTTAGTTTGAACTTATTTGGAAAATCATATTTTGGTCAAAACTAAGTTAAAATCATATTGGGTTATTTTGAACTCAAAAGACTAGCTAGGATTTATGAAAATTAGCTTTCTACCTCGCCTAGTCAACTAAGCCTCTTAGTCTAGTCAACTAAAGTTGTGACAGTAAGCATGGTTTCATAAAAATCCAAAAGTAGTCGACTAAACCTCCCTGCCTAGTCGACTAATCGAGCCCAGATTTCAAAAGTCTATGATTTTCACTATGCTAGTCCACTAATCGACTCTTAATTATTTTAAAAGAGTATTTTAAACTACCTAGTCGACTAACTCTTTTTGCCCAGTTGACTAAGAGTGTCTGCAGCTTATAACGGCTAGTTTTGACAAACCCAAACGGCTATATTTTTTCTCATAACGGCCATATTCTTCTTGGGGCTTATAAATACTCATTGTATGAGTCTTAAACAAGTAGCTGATCATATACAAACATATACCAACTTGTTTTACATCAATCTTGTATGATTTAGTCAAGAATCATCATTCTCTTTTGAGCCCAAATTTAGTTTTTATCTTAGAGATATATTAGTGAGAGCTTTCAATTGTACTCCATCTACTCTAAAGGAGTTATTCATTGTACTCAAACAAATTTGTATATCTTGTAGGCTAAGGGTTGGGTTGTATCCCTTGTGGAGCTTGGATTTTGTTGGTCAAAATCATGCTTGAGTTGAGTGCTCTTGGTGAGCATTGGTGTTAATCTTCCATCATGAAAAAAGATTGTGAGTGTTTATCTTCCCCTGTGAAATAAGATTGTTGGTGCTAATCTCCCGCCGTTAAAGAAGATTGTTGTAAAGGTTTCTCCACCTTGAAGGAGTGATCCTATAGTGGATTGAGGAATCCTTGAGCTTGGTGCTTAAAGCGTAGATGTATGCGGAGTCTGAACCACATTAAAATCATTGTGTTTTTTATTTCTCTCTCTCTCACACACATTTCCAATTAAGTTATTTACTCTTGTTTATGCTTCTGCTAAATTTAATTGGATCATAGCTTTTATTTGGTAATCTTTGCTTAAAGTTTGCCAAAACCCTATTCACCCCCCCTCTAGGGTTATATAACTTGGGACAACAATATATATATATATATATATATATATTGTACAACTATGATGCACAATAGAATCCTTCTTCTCTCTTCTTTGTAGGACTTCCTTATTTTCTCTCTACTTTCTCCACTATATCATTTCTCCATTCTTCTTGCTTTATATTTTTTTTTCTTTTTATATTAAAAAGTTGATGGAACCAACCTATAAACGTTGGTAAGTTCTACTACTTTGAATAATAATAATTGGATAAAGCAACTTCCCCTACTCTGAATAATGACCATTGGATAAAGTAGCACCCATTACCCACTAAGCAATAACCACCATATTTTGGGTTATGGATATTAATCCATGGATATACCCAATAACTTAATAGATATTAACTCATGGATAAAATCAATAATTTAATGAATTTTAACCCATCAATAAAATTATCAATTTAATGGGTGCTAACCCATAAATTATTTAAAACCTTAAAAAGTTGGATAATTAAATTACCACATGAAAATCAACAACTTCCAATGATTAAATGCCAAATGGCCAAATTCAAAACATTGCCTTTTTTTAAAAATAAAATAAAATTTATGGTTCAACACATGCAAAATTTACAGTTGCACAACAAAGATTCAAAGGAATGAGAAATGAAAATGGAAATGTACCGCAGTTAATCCCCGATACTCAATTTCCCGTGCAAGTTTAATGTGTAGCATGTATGTTGAGATAGTACTCATTTGTAGTATGTATCACTGAGAGTTCTGTGGTCTTTAATGAAAATTTTCAGGTACATTAAAATTAATAGGATAATTTTATATGTACAAAATTAATTAGTCCAAATTAATAGAGTAAATTTTCATTTTAGAAAATATTGATAGGGAAAATAACGAAATTTAACTAGGCCAAACAATTGAGGTAAAAAATATCATAATTTAAAACTAGTAGTAATTTATGCAAAGTTATTTGGTAATTAACTTTATCATGAGAACAAAAAATGCATAAATAGACTTGGCATGACCGTTTGGTTTGGGAAGAATGGGGGATTGAGGGCCTTGTCGGCAGTCGCTCTCCCCTCTAATAATAATAAAAATAAAAGTCAGCTGTCCTCTTGTTAATACTTAATTGGGATGGGTTTGGAGAGAGAAATAATGTGAAAAGGTCCGTCACCACAGGAAATCTGTCAAGTGGATATCGGTTTGGGTGTGAAGATGGGCGGAGGAGTGGAGTTGCTGCCCAAAGAATACGGATATGTTGTCCTCCTCCTTGTTCTCTATTGCTTTCTCAACTTCTGGATGGCTTCGCAAGTTGGCAAAGCCCGCAAAAAGTAATATTTTTCTTTTTCTTTTTCTTTTTCTTTCACTCCAATCAATCACATATATAACTATATATATAAATTTTAAATCTTAACAGGTATAAGGTGTTTTATCCGACCCTCTATGCTTCAGAATCTGAAAACAAAGATGCAAAACTCTTCAACTGTGTTCAGAGAGGACACCAGAACTCGCTGGAAATGATGCCAATGTTCTTGGTGTTGATGATATTAGGAGGGATTAGACATCCTCTCATATCTTCTGCGCTTGGATCCCTTTATATCGTCTCTCGCTATTTCTATTTCACCGGCTATGCCACCGGCGATCCCCAAAACCGTTTGAAGATCGGGTTAATAATTTTTCTCCTCGATCCTCTTTATTAATTTTCTATTTTAAATATATTCATTATTCCCTACCCTCTCTCTTTCTCTCTCTAAGCCAAGTATATATGATTCTTATATTTTCAGGAAATTTAGTTTCTTGGCGCTCATGGGGCTCATGCTTTGCACCATTTCATTTGGGATCAATCTTCTTCTTGCATAAGGGAAAGTTAGATGCCAACTAGCTTTTGGGCCTCCGGTGGGAAAATGTGTTGTAGTTAATACTTGATTAGAGTCGTATATTCATCAAAACCCATTTGATGAATCATTGTCGTGCTTGTGTGTATGTCCCACATCACTCGACACTTTGTGTGGTGTTGCTTTTCCTTTAAGGGTTTTCAGTACTTTATTAAAGATTTGTACACTTTTTTAATTTGACCATATATATGGTGGGTGGAGTTTTCCTTTCCTTACTAGAAAATATAAACAATGGAATTGTTTTTGCTAGGAGTGCTAATTTGCATCTACGAGTGCAATTTGGATTCGATAAATCTATAAATCAATCTAGGAGTACAATTTGGATTGCCTTAGATACACATCTTTGAATATCATATTCACCAAAAATTATAATAATCAAACATTGATTTTTTAAGAAACTAATTCGGAATAAATGGTACTATTTTGAAGAACAAAAAAATTGCAAATTTTCTCCATGACATTTTTTCCGAAACCGACCGTTAGATCACTGTAATTTGGCAAACATAAAATTCATAATAAATATATTTAATCCAACGATCAGTTTTTCAAAATCTATACTTCATTTGGTTCTATGCACATTAGCTTACGCAAAGTAAGGTGACTTGCTTAGGACCAAATGTAGAACATATTTTGAAAAATTGACCGTTGGATTAAATACACTTTTTATGAATTTCATGTTCGATTGCAAAAAATCACAATGATCTAATAGTTGCTTGTTGAAGAAACTGATGGAAAAAAATAGTGACATTTTGAAGAACAAAAAAATCATAATTTTTCTCAGTGACACTTTTCAGAAACCAGTCGGATCACTATAATTTTTGGCGAACATGAAATTCATAAGAAATGTATCTAAACAAACGTTCAGTTTTTCAAAGTCTATTATGTATTTAGACCTATGCAAGTTACTTTATGCAACTTTGCATAAGATGCACATTATAACTAACTCCCTAATATATATATATATATATATATATAGTAATTTTCTTATGAGGACTTCCTTACATGAGGACTTGACTTTTTAGTCAATGTAAGATAATAATTTTGGAAAACCGACCGTTGGATTAGATATTCTTCCAATGTATGCCATGCATGCCAAAAATCACAATGATCTAACGGTCGGTTTTAAAAAATATAGACTTTGAAAAACTGTGACCGTTAGATATTATCATAAGTTTTTATTGTTTGTATTTTAGAAAACGACAGTCAGATTACTGTGATTTTTGGCATGCATATCATACATAGAAAGAATATTCAATCCAACGGCCGGTTTTTCAAAATACCCATCTTACATGGGCTAAAAAGCCAAGTCCTCACATAATGTTATGTGAGAACGTCCTCATAAGAAAAGGACTATATATATATATATATATATATATATATATATATATATATATATATAGAAAAATGTTCTAGTGAGCATTTGCTGATTTTATGCTAAAGTAAGCAAAGAACACAA
>JAESVK010000688.1:1329434-1348190 GCA_017140935.1 Hamamelis virginiana | reverse complement strand
TATATATATTTATTTATTTATTTATTTTTGTCGTAGTGAAGTGCATTTTTCACCGGAAAATGCATTGTCTTTTTCATTAAGTTTTTTTGTTTTTTTTTTTTTTAAAAGTTAATTTTTTGTTTGGCGAATGGGAAAATGTTAAAAAAAAGAAAGATTTTTTTTTTTTTGATTTTTTTGGGCTTAGTGAAATTTGATTTCGGCGTAGTGACATACATTTTTTGGCGTAGTGAAATGTCGGAAATGCATTTTCCGGCGTAGTGAAATGGATTTCCGGCGTAGTGAAATGAGTTTTCCGGCGTAGTGAAACGGGATTCCGGCGTAGTGAAATGAGTTTTCCGGCGTAGTGAAACGGGATTCCGGCGTAGTGAAACGGGTTTCCGGCGTAGTGAAATCCGGGGTCCGACGTAGTGAAATTCGGGATTGGGGTTGAGGTGATGTTGAACATTGTTGGGAAGGGGGGTATTTTTGTCCAATTCATGCCAAAAGGACTTTTGACATAAAAGATTTTTGGAGAGGACCTTAAGCATGAAAATCTTCTAAAATAGGACCTTTGTCCAATTACCCCTAGATAATATGCATATGTATGTCATGCATGCCAAAAATCACAGTGATCCAATAATCAAATTCTCGGATATGTTAATGGGAAAAGCTGTGAGAGTTTTCAATGGTTAGAATTTTCAGTCTATATTTTGAGATGCTGACATAGGATCATTGTGATTTTTGGAATACTGACATCCATAACAAGATTATTTAATCCTATGGTCGATTTATCAAAATACATATCCTAAAGTTAATTGAAGGCCTTATGCTGACTTTTAAGAAAATATATGTGCACAGGATCGAAACTGTATATATATATATATATATATATATATATAGATATATGTGTGTGTGTGTGTGTGTACAGTTAGTTTCTTATAGGGACGTGCGGAAATAAGAAATGTGTGAACGTGCGACTGTGACCATTCGATGGAATTAATGAAAATCAACGGTCGCAAGCCATCAATTGCTAAACCTAGTCCGATTGGAGGCGACTCGATGCAAATCACAAAAAAAGGGGGTATATCATTTCACAAAGCAAAACAAAAAGAGACTCTACAACCCACCTTCCTTCTCACTTCTCACAGTCGCAACCCACTTTCCTTCTCACTTCTCACAGTCGCAAGCGCCACCATTGATGCTCAAGGAAGGAGCAGTCATCATTGATTAGCTTGCGACCACTGCAATTTTGAAGGAATGACCTACACCTTACGAAGCAAACCCAGCACGCTTGATACCCAGCTGACACCTTGGCCTTAATTTCTCACAATCGCAAGCCACCATTGAAGCTTGCTTGCTTCAGCTGCAGTTTTGAAGGAAGGACCACCATGAAGCCACCTAACTGGTAAGTTAGGGCTTTTTTTTTCTTTTTTTATTTTGGGGATCAATTGTCAGATTTAGGGTTTGTAATTGCGTGTTGGAAATTGGGATTGCGTCTAATTTTACTTTTATTTTTCAGTAAATCGGTCATTTTTTGTTTGAATCTATGATTAATTCAATTGTTAGATATTACCTTCTTTTTGGCTGCGAGGAAAAGCGAGGAAAAGAACAGAGAGTTTCGATTCATATTTTTATGTTGTTTTGGTTTCTGAAAAATTGAAAAACTCTACTCAGCTTAGCAAATAGTTGAGTGAAGGATTTTTTTTTCCCCCTTGGTTTTCAAAAAATTTGATGTCTAATATTCAAAATGTTAAGTTTCCATTCTTTTCCTAATATTCTCAGCAACCAAATTGAGCATTAGGGTTTATAATTGGGATCCCAGTAACTATATGTTTTCTTCTTCAATTAATCAGTCTCTTTTTATTTCAATCTTTTATGAATTTTGTGTTGAATAGTAGATTCTGTTTGGTTACAGAGAAAACTTGTTGAAAACAAAAGAGAAGAAAACAAAAGAGAATTTCATATTTTGTGCTACCTTTGGTTTCTGGAAAACTGAAAAATCAAATCAACCAAGCAAAAATAGTGCAGTATGGAATACGATTTTCTGCTAGTGTGCTATTCAGGGCTTTAATTTCTTATACTGCCAGTGTGCTATTTGTAATTGAGAAAAAAAATAAGAGAAAAAAATATATGCTTGGCTGGGAAAGTGATATTCTGCTAGTGTGCTATTTTTTTTGGGTATCAATTGTAATTCTACTAGTGGCACTTTTTTTGTTTCTTTTTGTTAGGTTTGGTTTATGAGTGTTGGCTTGTTTCATTTCAAAACTTGGTTTGGGTTGTAATTTTATAGATGTGTACTAATGATCTCAAGTTATGCCGCGCTCAAAGCTCCTATCTCACTATGGCTTAGGATGGTAGGTGACTTAGTGACCTAAGGGTTGAGCCTAGGTGGTTAGAACTTTGTACACCTTTCGTTATTGACCTTGTCATGTTTTAAAAGGCTAAAATGTGGTTTTTCAAAGTACATGGATCGATCCAAGGATGTCCTGGATCGATCCAATTTCATTTTTATCTTAACCACAGAAGCTGTGTAGAAATCATACAAAGCTGGATCGATCCAAGCTATGGCTGGATCGATCCAATTTCATTTTAAAATCTTCTACAGAAGCTTTGTTTTTGGACATATCAAGCTGGATCTGCTTGGATCGATCCAACTTCGAGAAAACCCTAATCTCTTTCACTTTTTACCCTGATTTCCGATTGGTGACTTAACCCACTATATAAGCTTTAGGTCTCTCGAGATTCTAGGGATCTCAGCCGCCAGAAAATGTTTCTATTTTGAGCCCTAACCATTTTCCTTCATGTTTTGAACCTTTGGTTCTTTCCTCTTTGGTGAGGTTCAACCTAAATACTCTTGAGATCACATGGACTGCTCTTAGACTTGATTAGAAACCTTGGAAACCAGATTTAAACATCTTTGGTGAGAATCATCTATGGAGATATGATGGTTCTCGTGGCTCTTGGATGAAAGTGTCAAGAGTGAGGCTAATGGAATTAGTTGCTGAGCAAGCTGTGAAGATGGAGGACTCATTGGGATGAGTTGAAGAGATCTTAGTACACTAGGCCAATGGTTAGTGAAATCGAGTGTATGGTATAATCTCTGTAACCCTTATTTCATAGTGGATTGTTCTTGTTCTCCCGTGATTTTTTTCCCGAAAGGGTTTCTACGTATCTCTTGTGTTAATTTGTTGGATTGAGATATAATTGCAAGCTATCAAGAATGATGGAATGATATTTGTCTTCATGGATCCCTCTTGATAGTTGAATCCTTTTGTGTTTCATGTTATCATGTTGTTTGATATTACTCCTACTATAATGAACTATGGTTATTGATTGTGGTTAACCTCATATATATGTGTTTTGGTTTGAAAAGTGTGAAGTACTGTCTATCTTTAAGGGATTAGGTTTTTCAATTGGTATTAGAGCCTAAATCACTGTGATAGGCTAACACCTAGGTGATATTGTCCCTAGATCATAATCTCATTCTTCCATGGAAGAAGGAAATTCTGTCACACGTCCACCAAAGTTTGATGGATCAAATTATGCTTATTGGAAGGCTAGGATGAGAATATTTCTGAAATCTTTAGATGAGAGAGTGTGGGTCTCTGTTGAGCGAGGTTGGATTCCTCCCACCATGAAAGTTGGAGAGGATACCATACCTAAACCCGCTGATCAATGGGAAAATGAAGAATTAGATAAAGCTAGTTGGAATAGTAGAGGTCTGAATGATATTTGCAATGCTTTAACTGCTAGTGAATATCGTAGAATCATGATATGTGAAACTTCCAAGGAAGCATGGGATATCTTGAAGATAACCCATGAGGGTACCACCCTAGTCAATAACTCAAAACTTCAAATGCTCACTTCACAGTTTGAAAGAATTAACATGGAGGAAAATGAGACATTTTCAGACTTTTATGCTAAGTTGAGTGACATTGTTAATTCTTTTTTTAATCTTGGTGAGAGAATTCCTAATTTTCAAGTCCTTAAAAAAATTTTAAGATCTCTTCCTGATCGTTTTCAACCTAAAATCACTGCCATTGAAGAAAGCAAAGACATAGGTTCAATTCGAGTGGATGAATTGGTTGGCTCCATTCAAACATTTGAAATGAATATGAAAGATTCAAAAAGTAAAAATAAAGGTATTGCTTTATCTTCAATGAAGGAAGAGCTTAAATCACATGAAAATGTACTTGATGTGAATAATGATGAGCTTGCACTTTTTGTTAAACAATACAAAAAATATCTTAAGGCTAAACAAGGTTTTTCAAATCAAAATAAAAGGTTTGACAAAGGTCAAGGCACATCATTATCGAAAGTTGACAATCGGAATTCAAAAACTGAAAAAGAATATTTCAATTGTCACAAACCTGGTCATAGGGCTGCAGAGTGTCCTGAAAAGAGAAGGAATCAAAACAAAGCTCATAATGCAACTTTGAGTGATAGTGATGAGGAGAATAATACCTCTTACAAAAATGATTCTGACAATGAAGAGGGAAATTTCACTGCCTTTGTTGTGACCACAAATTCTTGTTGTGAATCTACTTGTGTTCAAAAACCCCCAAGGTTGGAGAACATCAAGTTTCTTTACAATGAAACCCCCAAGGTTGGAGAACATCAAGTTTCATTAAGACGAAAATCTTTTTGCAATCCATTGATGTTAATGTGTGGAGAAGTGTAGAAATGGGTTGGGCACATCCCATGTTGAAAAATGATGGTGAACTCATCTTGAAACCTCTTGAAAATTGGAGTAGGGATGAAATTGATTCTCAAAATTGGAATAAAATGGGTTTCAAACTTATATGTGATGCTCTAAATGATCATGATCTAAAGCTCATTCAAAATTTTGAAACATCAAAACAAGCTTGGGATCATCTTGTGATTATTTATGAGGGAAACATATTTAAGAAAGATCATAGACTAAATTGTCTAATGAATCAATTTGATGTTATCAAGATGAGTGACCATGTAAGCTTTTGTGAATCTACACAAGACTCTGTGACATTGTGAATTCTTTGAATGACTTAGGAGAAAAAGTGCATGAGTCAAAAATTGTTAGCAAAGTTTTGAACTCTTTAACTACTAGATTCTCTGTGAAAATTGTTGAAATTAAGAAATGTCAAGATATGAATTCTATTGTGCTTAATGAACTTATTGGTACACTCATGTGTTTTGATGAACAATTCTTTTATGTTGTTGATGAAAAAGATTTAAAAGCTTTTGTTGTGTCTTTGGAAACTCATGAAGAGTCTTCCAACAAAAAGGACCTAGATGATATTGAGTTATTGCTAGGAGTGTCTAGTGATGAGTCTGAAAGTCTTGAGGAAGATGCCAGTGATCTTCAAAAGGCTTATGATGACCTCTATGAAGAGGCATATCAACTTAAAAAGAAAAATTTGACTTTGGCCTTTAAAGCAAAGTCTGATGAGAATGAAATTGAAATGCTCAAAGAAGAGTTGAGAAATCATATGTCACACATACAAGATGTGAAAACTGAAAAATTTGGTTTGAATGATAAACTTATTTGTTTGAAACAGGACAATGAATCTTTTGTGTCAAAAATCAGTGAGTATCAAAAGGAAGTTAAGAGTCTTGAATCAAGACTCAAAAGTGAGGTTGAAAGTAAAAAATTGTTAAGTCTAAAAGTGAAAAATCTTGAAGATGAATTGGAATTGGCTAAAGAAAGATTGTTGAAGCTTTCCAATGGAAGTAAAAAATTGGATCACATTATTAGCATAGACAAATCCTTTAGTGAAAAGTCTGGTCTAGGTCATGTTGAGTCATCTAGCATTCCATCAACTTCAGGAACCAAGTTTGTCCCTTCATCAAAGTCATCTCTTGAAAATGAGATTTTGTCTCACCCCAGTCCTAAGTGGCCTTACTTCAATCCAAATTCCTTTAAGATGGTTCCCACATGTCATTCTTGTGGTGTTGTAGGACACATAAGACCAAATTGTCCTAGGAAAGAAAAAGCTCAAGTGAAGAGTTTTACCCAAAAGAAGGTGATTTGTCATCATTGTGGTGTCACTGGTCATACAAGACCAAATTGTTTCAAGTTGATGAATAGAGGTCAAGCTAAGCAATTTTCTCCCACTTGCCATCATTGTGGCAAAGTTGGTCACATTAGACCGAAGTGTTTTCTCCTTGACAAATTTCATGGTGTGTCTAGACCTAGAAATGCTCCTAGGACAAATGTTGATTTAAGTTCAAATAGGAAACTTCCTAGGTCAGATGAGGTTAGGACAGGTAAGAAAATTTGGGTAAGAAATGAGAGTCTTGGATGTATGGTGTTCACACTGCCTTGAGAGCAAAAGAGAGTAAACAGTGGTATTTTGACAGTGGATGCTCTCATCACATGACAGGTGACAAGTCATTGTTTGTTTACCTTGAAGAGTGTAATGGAGGTACTGTCACTTTTGGTGATGGTAATAGATTAAACATCCAAGGTAAGGGGATTGTTGAATCTCAGGGTTTTCCTAAACTAGAGGATGTCCTGTTTGTTGATGGCCTTAAAGCTAATCTTATTAGCATAAGCCATCTCTGTGATAGTAATTTTTCAGTAAACTTTACCAAGGCTACATGTCGTGTCTTTGGTAAAGATGGAAAGTGTGTTCTTGAAGGAAAAAGAACAAGTGACAATTGTTATGGGATAGTTCCTAATGAGTCCCTTGTGTGTAATAGAGCCAAAGTTGATGATGTTGAGCTGTGGCATCAACGTCTTGGTCACATCAATTTCAAAGATCTCTCAAAACTGTCAAAGATTGAAATTGTTAGAGGGGTTCCCAAGTTTGATAAAATTGAGAATATTGTTTGTGGACCATGTCAAAAGGGTAAACAAATTAGAGTGTCTCATAAAAAGACAAATGGAATTAATACATCTAGACCTCTAGAACTTGTTCATGTTGATCTCATGGGTCCAATGAGAACTGAAATTTTAGGAGGAAAGAGATACATTTTTGTAATGGTTGATGATTACTCTAGATTCTCTTGGGTGAAATTTTTGAGAGAGAAGTCTAATTGTTTTGAAAACTTCAAAGCCTAGTGTAGGCAACTTCAAATTGAGAAAGGATGTGTCATCAATCAAATCATAAGGTTGAGGAGTGATCATGGAAGGGAGTTTGAAAATTCAGAGTTCAGTGAATTCTGTGACAGTGAGGGCATTAATCATGAGTTTTCTACCCCTAAAACACCACAACAAAATGGTGTTGTTGAAAGAAAGAACAGAGTCATTCAAGAAATGGCTCGTGTCATGCTTTTGAGCAAATCTTTAGCTAAACATTTTTTGGCTGAGGCAGTCAATACTGCATGTCATATCATCAATCGAATCTATGTGAGACCTCACACACAATGTTCTCCATATGAATTGTGGAAAAGAAAGAAACCTAATTTGAAATATCTTAGAGTTTTTGGAAGCAAATGTTATATTATTAGGGACAAAGAATCCTTAGGAAAATTCGACTCTAGGAGTGATGATGGTTTCTTGTTAGGTTATTCCACAAATAGTCGTGCCTACAAAGTGTTCAATCTTAGGACTTCTACTGTTATGGAGTCCATAAATGTGGTCATTGATGATATAGTAAGTAAGGAAATTGACAAACCTCTTGAAGTTGAAGAGGAAACATTCAATGTCCCATGTTTACCATCTCAAGATGTTGATGTTAGTAATGTTCAAGTTGAAAAAGGTAGTGATGATCAAGTGATTGACACCACACCTATTGATAATTCAATTCCTTCCTCCTCTTGGTTAAAAAGATACCATCCTAGTGAGAATATAGTAGGAAAACCTGATGTTGGAGTTAGGACTAGGAGACAAATTGAGAATGAGATGACATTTCTCAGTTATACTTCTAAGATTGAACCCAAGAATATCAAAGAAGCCTTACTTGATGAGGAATGGGTTCTTGCAATGCAAGAAGAGCTCCATCAGTTTGTCAAGAATGATGTTTGGGATTTAGTTCCTAGACCTTCAAATAAAAATGTCATTGGAACTAAATGGATCTTTAAAAATAAAACTGATGAATCTGGTGTGATTGTTAGGAACAAGACTAGACTTGTACCACAGGGTTATACTCAGGAAGAGGGTATAGATTTTGATGAAACTTTTGCACCTGTAGAGTCTGTTCGCTTGTTATTATCTGTTGCATGTCACCTCAAATTCACATTGTTTCAATTGGATGTGAAGAGTGCCTTCTTGAATGGCTTTCTTCAAGAAGAAGTGTTTGTGGAACAACCTAAAGGGTTTGAAGATCCACATCATGTCAATCATGTTTACAAACTGAAGAAAGCTTTGTATGGACTCAAACAAGCTCCAAGAGCTTGGTATGAGAGATTGACTTCATATCTTCTTGAGAGGGGTTTCATTAGAGGAAGTGTTGATAAAACTTTGTTTATCAAATTGTTGCACAAGTGTATGTTGATGATATTGTTTTTGGTTCAACTTTGAATACACTTGCTTCTGAAGAAATGAAAAGAGAGTTTGAAATGAGTATGGTTGGTGAACTAACCTACTTTCTAGGGCTGCAAGTTAGACAGATGGATGATGGGATATTTGTTTCCCAATCCAAATATGCAAAGGAATTTGTCAAAAAATTTGGGCTTGAAAATGCAAAGCATGCTAGATCACCAATGAGTACTAGCACAAAACTTTCTAAAGATGAAAGTAGAAAGGATGTTGGTCAAACCTTATTTCGTAGCATGATAGGCAGTTTGTTGTACCTTACAGCAAGTAGGCCTGACATGTCATACAATGTTGGTGTATGTGCTAGATTCCAATCCAATCCTAAGGAGTCTCATCTTCATGCTGTCAAGCGAATCATTCGCTATGTTAGTGGGACACAGGGCTATGGTCTTTGGTATTCAAGGGATACCAATCTTAATCTTGCTGCATATTCCGATGCCGACTGGGCTGGAAATGTGGCTGACAGGAAGAGCACCTCTGGAGGATGCTTTTATGTTGGTAATTCTTTAGTGTCTTGGCATAGTAAGAAACAAAATTCCATTGCTTTGTCAACAGCTGAAGCTGAATACATTGCTGCTGGTGCATATTATGCACAACTTTTGTGGATGAAACAAATGTTGAGTGATTATGGTGTCAAGGATTCAAGTTTGGTTGTGTTTTGTGATAATGGGAGTGCTATCAACATTTCAAAAAATCTTGTTCAACATTCTAGGACCAAACATATTGACATAAGACATCATTTTATAAAAAGACTTGGTTGAAAATAAAGTATTTGTGATATAGATTGACCTATAAGTAGATTTTACTAATTTCTCTTCAAGTATCTACATCATCTTGGGTTATGGGAATCTTCGTTCAATATCTTCATTCCCAACAAATGTGGGTCATGGTTCAAATTGCCTCATATACCAAAAGAAAAAGAAATATCATCAAGAATTGAAGTAGAGAATTGATCTTCTTTCAAATTCAATGGCTTGAAATCAAGACTTGAAAAGTTGAGTCTAAATAATGCTTATCTTCAAAAGAATTCACTAAAATGCTTGAATATCAAGTTATATGGACTTCATGTTTCTTCTCTGGGATTCCATTATTCAGTCCCTTGATAACTTGATAAGGAGATAGTTGATCATATCTACTTGGTTTGACTTCTATGTTATCAATCATTGCATAATTTTCAAAATCATTTTGAGTTTGCATCGTGTGCTTTATATATACATATGAATTAATCTTACCAATGCACACACTCATCATCTTGGATTCTCATATTTCAATCTTCAATTCTGAGATGATATTAGTTATGTATGTTGGTGGTAATCGTTGTGTTGACTTATACATGCTTTTCATCATGTTTGTAGTCTAAATTTTCAGTTTTCTTTTGGTCAATATCATGGTCTCTTCATATTTCAAATCTTATATGTCAATTTGTTTTGGTTCTCGATGAAAAATGTGTTTTTGAATGTCTCTCATACATCATACTTGAAAGTTTGGGTCATTTCTTGTCAAATCCTTGTGAAAATGTTGGTTAATTGGGTTTTTGAACAAGGTGGATCGATCCACACATGATTGGATCGATCCATAGTGTATTTTTGAAAAACATGCATTCTGTTTGGACAAATTGGATCGATCCAGACTCCTCTTGGATCGATCCAGGCTATGTTTTGAACTCATTTTGGGCCATCTGGATCGATCCAGCATCACTTTGGATCGATCTAGGTTCGTAAAATTTGCTTATTTAGGGCAAAATTCGCACAACACTATTCATTGTCTCTTTGTTTTCTCTGTGTCTTCCCTCTGTCTCGAACTAGGGTTTCCCTCATGAGGTCTTTTCTTGAATTTTTCCTTTCATCTTTGACATATGGCTTCTTCTTTGGGGTTATTATGTTTGTTATGCCTAGGGTTCCTATGGGTTAGGGTTTTATTTCCCTCCATGGTTGGGGGTGAGGGATCTAGGCAAGGGGGTTCAACCTCCAAGGGCAAGGGAAAGGCCCCCACATCCAAGAAGAGGAAGAACGCTCCTCTCTCGCCTCAAGCTCAGGGAAATCTCCCAAATCCTATGCATGTGGAAGATCCCATTAATGACGAACCTCCTCATCCACCTTCAAAGCTTACTCAAGAAGAGATTTTTGCTCGTCGACTTGTCATCTGTGAGCGCCAAGTGATTCCAAAGGGTATGACCGACTCTCTGTTCATTTAAATGATTAATTTTCATAACTTGAGCGGTTTTACAAACCTATTGGGCCATTCATTCCTTCGCGTGTCAAGAGTTTCTACATGGGTGTTCACACGGTTAACACAAACTCCATGGAGATAGTTTCTCGGGTTCGGGGCAAGTCCGTTACCGTTACCCCACAGATGATTGCTGACTATCTTTGTATTTAGCGTCCTGCCCTCGGAACCTCTGTGTTTTCATTTCAACATGATACCTCCATCAGTGAGGATCTTCTTGTCCATACCCTTTGCACTTCTGCGGGTTTGAAGGGTGGGAAGTTCATTCAAGGTCATTTGAGAGAAGAATTTCGGGCCCTGAATATCATTTTATGGTGGAATTTATTTCCGGGAGGTAGTCGTGTTCACTTTGAGTATTCGAAGGCTAGGTTATATTATGCATTCATGCATGGGGCGATAATTGATTTTGCTAATATTATCTGGAATATGATTCGTGCTGTCGCTAGGGCACATGAGATCAAGACTGCTTTACCCTATGGTGCTATGATTACAGAATTTTGCAAAAAACTTGGGGTGAAGACATCTCCGTCTGATAGGCTTGAGAAGCCTACTCGTGGTCCTATTGATTTAGCTTGCATTAATCGCAGCCGTGGCCACTCCTCTGCACAGGGGAGTGATTAAGAGGGTGATGCCCAGCACGATGAAGCCACTGATGCTCCTGCTCCTGCTCCTGCTCCTGTCATCTATCCCATGACCATTGCTGGCCTTCATCATCATATAGCTGCCTTGGAACTCCGTCAAGATCACACTGATACGAAGATTGATCATCTCATTTCTCTCATCACCAGTCAGCATTCCAGTGTTGAAGGTGGTTCCTCTGCTGCCCCTACCGGCTCGGGAGATACTGCACCGTTTTCTCCTTCCCTTGACGACAGTGGTACTG
This sequence comes from Hamamelis virginiana, assembly GCA_017140935.1. Lineage (NCBI taxonomy): Eukaryota > Viridiplantae > Streptophyta > Magnoliopsida > Saxifragales > Hamamelidaceae > Hamamelis > Hamamelis virginiana. Next base: position 1,336,644 of record JAESVK010000688.1, on the reverse strand, counting down.
GATTTGATCCATCCACTTGGTGATCCCTTTGTCCGTTTGTGACAAAAAGGGGGAGAGTTTTTGAGAGATTTTTTTGTTTTGTAGTTTTGCATAGACTTAGGGGGAGTGTCTATTTGACTTTTTGGGTAGTGGTTATTGTGGTTATTTGATTTTGTCTTCTGTTGAATAGTGGCTGATTGTTAATGTTGATTGGATGTCTGTTGTCTGCTGAACTCTTTGTAAGTGACTGAAGTTGAACTCTTACTGATTATCAATACAATGGTGTTTTGTTTTATGAATGTTCTGTATCATTGTCTCCGCTTGATATATCCCATATGATTAATCAATATGCTACTGTATCGCTTATTCAGTTCACTTTATGATGCATAAGGTAGTTTGTGAAGTGTGTGCAGGTTCAACAGGTCAAGATGGTTGTGAAGTACATGATCCTTCAGTCATGTTCATTTTTGTATATATTTTATTTATGTTATTGTACAAGTGAGGGGGAGTGAATCTTGTTTCAAGGTTTCTTAGATTCATTTCTTTTTCCTTCTTGTTTTTATATTTTAGTTTTGTCACGAAACTGCCAAAGGGGGAGATTGTTAGGTTTAGTTTATGAGTGTTGGCTTGTTTCGTTTCAAAACTTGGTTTGGATTGTAATTTTATAGATGTGTACCAATGATCTCAAGTTATGCCACCCTCAAAGCTCTTATCTCACCATAGATTAGGATGGTAAGTGACTTAGTGACCTAAGGGTTGAGCCTAGGCGGTTAGAACTTTGTACACCTTTCGTTATTAACCTTGTCATGTTTTAAAAGGCTCAAATGTGGTTTTTCAAAGTACATGGATCTATCCAAGGATGTCCTGGATCGATCCAATTTCATTTTTATCTCAACCACAGAAGCTGTGTAGAAATCATACAAAGCTGGATCGATCCAAGCTATGGCTGGATCGATCCAATTTCATTTTAAAATCTTCTACAGAAGCTTTGTTTTTGGACTTATCAAGCTGGATCGATCCAAGCTATGCCTGGATCGATCCAACTTCGAGAAAACCCTAATCTCTTTCACTTTTTACCCTGATTTTTGATTGGTCACTTAACCCATTATATAAGCTTTAGGTCTCTCGAGATTCTAGGGATCTCAGCCGCCAGAGAATGTTTCTATTTTGAGCCCTAATCATTTTCCTTCATGTTTTGAACATTTGGTTCTTTCTTCTTTGGTGAGGTTCAACCTAAATACTCTTGAGATCACATGGACTGCTCTTAGACTTGATTAGAAACCTTAGAAACCAGATTTAAACATCTTTGGTGAGAATCATCTATGGAGATATGATGGTTTTCATGGCTCTTGGATGAAAGTGTCAAGAGTGAGGCTAACGGAATTAGTTGCTGAGCAAGCTGTGAAGATGGAGGACTCATTGGGATGAGTTGAAGAGATCTTAGTACACTAGGCCAACTGTTGGTGAAATCGAGTGTATGGTATAATCTCTATAACCCTTCTTTCATAGTGGATTGTTCTTGTTCTCCCGTGGTTTTTTTCCCGAAAGGGTTTCTACGTATATCTTGTGTTAATTTGTTGGATTAAGATATAATTGCAAGCTATCAAGAAGGATGGAATGATATTTGTGTTCATGGATCCCTCTTGATAGTTGAATCCTTTTGTGTTTTATGTTATCATGTTGTTTGATATTACTCCTGCTATAATGAACTATGGTTATTGATTGTGGTTAACCTCATATATATGTGTTTTGGTTTGAAAAGTGTGAAGTACTGTCGATTTGTAAGGGATTAGGTTTTTCACTTTTGATCTTTGAAAAATCCTTGCTTGGATATCATGATTTAGGGGCATGAATTTTTTTTTCATAAGTTGAATATTCATGTCAATTATTGTATTTGACTTAGTTAAGCTTTGTATTTTTATTTTTTTATTTTTGTCTAGATATATGTGTTAGAGATGGACTCAAATGAAATGGATCATCTTACCAATGATTTAGGGGATGATTTCCAACACCCACCCACACAACAACCTGTAGAATCAACCTCAACTACATCCGAGGTCTTTTACATTCCAGAGGAATGAGATAATTATAAACCAAACATTGGTCAAGAATTTGATTATTTGGAAGCTGTCTACCAATTTTACAATGAATATGCAACGCATGCTGGGTTTGGCATCTGAACAGGGGGTAGCCATAAGAAGGAGACTGAAATAATTAGAAAAGAATATGTATGCTTTAAAGAGGGATCAAAAATAGAAAAGGATGTTGATAAAAAAAGGCATAGGGGGATGACACGTGAGAATTGCAAGGCTAAACTTGCTAAACTTGCTGTTGTCAAGTCAGGAGCAAAATACAAAGTTTCTATTTTTGTTGAGCAACATAACCACCCATTGACAACCCCTTCCAAAGTTCATTTTTTGAGATCCCATAGGAGTGTTAGTACTGCCAAACGGTCAATAGCATGAGTGTTGGAAACTGCCAATGTGCCTATACATCAACATATGAGTATTTTTAAGCTAACTGCTGGTGGGTTGGACCAAATTGGATGCACAGAGATGGGTTTATCAAATGCTCAAAGGGATTTCAGGAAATCAATAGCTGGTCATGACGTTAAAATGTTGAAAGAGCATTTTGTTTCAGAACAACAAAATAATTCATCTTTCTTTTATGCTATTGAGACAGATAGTGATAATTGAATTACACAGTGTTTTTGGGCTAATGCTACATCTAGAAGGGCATATAGTTTTTTTTGGGATGTTGTTATGTTTGATACTATGTATAATACAAATCAATATAGTACGATATTTTTCCCATTTATAGGAGTTAATAATCATAGGCAATCAACTTTCTTTGGTTGTGGGTTTTTGAGTAACGAGAGCACCGAATCTTTTATTTGGTTATTTGACCAATGGATGCAATCAATGCTGACCGGTCCGCCAAAGATGATCATAACTGACCAAGATCCAACCATATCAATCGCCATTGTTGAAGTATTTCCTAATGCATTGCATAGATTTTACATTTGGCATATTTTGAATAAGTTTTCTGAAAAATTAGGGCCAAGGGTTTGGGCAAATCATTACAAGAAGTTTAGTAATTGTATTTGGGATTCAGATACTACGCAAGAATTTGAATCAAGGTGAATGGAAGTCGTTGAACACAGTGGAATGCAAGGAAATGAGTGGTTGAAAAGAATGTTTGCATCAGTGTTTTAAAAACCGGACCGTTCATCGAACCGGAAAAGTTGCCGGGTTAAGGGTCAACCGGTTCAACCGGTTGAACCGCCGGGTTGAACCGTGACGTCATAAATATATTATTTATTTATTTATTTATTTATTTATTAGAATAAAAGCTATAAATGATTCAAAATATAATTTTTTTTTAAATATTTGTACAATCAATTCATATATTTGAATTTATGTGCAATCATTACAAATATTGGGACTATTTTAATCATTTTAGCACCTTAAAAAAAATTTAAAAAATTATTTTTAAAAAAAAAAAAAAAAAACCGGGTTGACCGGTTTTTTAACCGGTTTGACCGGTTGAACCGGTTGACCCGGCGGGTTGAACGGTTTTTTGAAAACTGGGTTTTTGAGGGTTGAACCAGCCGGCTAGGGGTCCGGTTCCCAGTCCAACCGGTTGAACCGGCCGGTCCGGTCCGGTTTTAATAACACTGGTTTGCATTGCGTTCTAAATGGGTTCCCGTATTTGTGAAAGATGTCATTGCTGCTGGAATGTCTTCAAGTCAACGTGCCAAAAGTAATCATGCATTTTTCAAAAGCTTTTTGAACAAAAATAATTCCTTCATTGACTTCATTTCACGGCTTAACAGGGCACTAGGGCGTCAATGGCATGGGGAGCTTATGTGTGACCATAAAGATACGAATGAGCATCCCACATTGAAGACAAAGTTTATCATGGAGAAACAAAAGGCTGATTTTTATACATGTGAAATATTTTTGAAATTTCAAGATGAGATTATGGAATGTATGTGGTATTCATCACAGTTGAAAGAAGATAATGGTAATGGATTATGCATATATTCAAAATGCAAATGAATCAAGGAATAAGGTACGGGAGATTGTGGATGATTCGGTTGAAGACATGGTGCATTGTAGCTGTAAGAAGTTTGAGTGGGAGGGCATTCCATGCAGACATGTGTTGCATTATTTAATTTTCAAAAAAAAATTGACAACATTACCTGAGAAGTATATCCTGAGTAGATGGGGTAAGGCAGCAAAATCAGTAAGGGTAGTAGATGGGAGTGGTGTTGAATTAAAAGATACCGTTGATAAGTCATTGTTAGGGAAACATAACTGATTGTATCAACTATTTGGAAAGGTGGTTGATAAAGCCCCTCTTAGTGAGGAGAAAACCCTTTAGTTGGAAATGTTATTGATCTCCTTTCATGGTGAACTCGTGTCAAGTAGTATGAATAGCGATGAGGTTGCTGTTTCTAGTAAATCCAACACTCCTCAGGGACCAATGTTGATTGAGCTGAACAAATGCAGGCCAAAGGGATGTGGAAAACGCCTAAAGGGAGGCAAAGAGAGGACTAAAGAACTAGGAAGGAAATGCTGTTTGTGGACATGTGGGAAAAGTTGGAGATTTTCATGATAAGCGGAATTGTCCAATGTTAAAGAATATGTATGTTTTCTTTATATCTTTACAAATGTTACATTTTATTTAGGTTAACAATTTTTTATATGTTTATTATTTAACAAAAATAATTATGTCCCTCATTGTGTATTTTGTAGAGCATTTCAAACACAAAATGTGAAAGGTTGTGATCAAAGAATCGCAGCGGAAGGAAACATCATATAAAACTTTTTATAAAATTGATTTCTCAAATCACAACTATGCCAAGATTCAAATAAACATCAAACCATGAATATAAATCAAGAACAATATTTAAACAACTTTAAATATACTTACTTGATGATTGTCTTTGATGTAAACCTCGATCGCATCCTAGCTTCAAAAGTATGAAGCCTCCAATGGTATCCACACGAACCCAAAACTCCTTAACTATCTTGCACTTGATCAACACTTGAATGCAAAGCAAGATAAGATGGAGAAAAGCAAGGTCACGGCTTAAGGGGGAGAGTAAGCTCACGGCCTCCTAGGGAATTGATGTATGCCTCTCTTCTAATTTAGGGTATGAATGGACTTAGTGCTAGCATGCACTCATCCCCTTGTATTTATCTTAAATACTAGGGTTACTAATTTTGCAACTTGGTCCTCCCTAATTAACAATTAATTAAAGAGACCACACAAGTTACTAAATTAGAAACTTACCCCTTTCATTAATTAAAGAGCTCTCTTGAGTCCTATTCACTACAAGAAAAATGACCTTTTGCGGCGTTTTTTAAACGCCTTATATAGCCTTTTGCAGCGTTTTAAAAACGCCGCATAAAACGCCTTCTTGATGACCGCCGTAAAAGGTTATGGTCTTTCGCGGCGTTTATAAAAGCACCTTTAATATTACCTTCCGCGGCGTTTTAAAAACGCCTATAAAAGTTTCTTTTGCGACGTTTTAAAAACGCCTTTAAAAAGTTTTTTGCGGCGTTTAAAAAATGCCCTTAAAAGTATTTTCCACGGCGTTTTAAAAATGCCTTCAAAAAACTTTGATGCCATTTCCAAGGCATTTTAAAAACGCTGCAAATAGTTTTTTATTTATTTATTTTTTATTTTTTTTTTGGCTTGTTTGATATAATCTTCATATGCATCATATAGATATTACCACTAACATGAAGAAAAATGATCATTTCATAAAAATAAATTCTCAAAATCAAATTCTTTACATTCTATCACTTTGAAAGTTCTAAACACAAAAAATAAATATTTGTATATTGTTCTTAAAAATACATATTTCTCCCACAGTCATTCCCTTCCAAAATAGACCCAAAAAAAAAGAGAGAGTTTAACTTCATCCATCCTTCATTTCTTGTAGCTCCAATTTGATAATCTTCAAACTACAAAAACAACATAATTGTTACAAAAAATTATTATCAACTTAAAATACACATATATTTCACAAATTATAGTAACTCTATATTTTTAACACTTCTATAATAATAGTATATGATCACTAGAAGAATCAAATGACACATTCTACCACTCCTAATAATAAGCAATTCAACCAACAATTATATGAATCATCCTAAATATTAAATAATATATTGTTTCAATTTTGAGATGAAAATCTGGCAGAGTTCCGTCTGTTTTTGCAACATTCCAGAATTTTACCTGATAATATAAAAGTTTTATAGCACTTCTATAATCACAATATTTCAACATTACTACATTCAAATGACACATCTTTGCACATCCTACTGTGAACTAGCCAACCTGGATCGGGAGGCCCTCTCGTTCACTTTTTGGGTGGGATGTTATCTTCAGTGGATTGTGGATGATGTTTATCCGTCTCGATTTATCCTTCTCTATTATCCACATTTATCCTTCTCTATTATCCACACAAGATAGAGTTTTTGAAAAATGATAAGAGTTTGAAAAAAACCTAGGAGTCGCCACCTTATTTTTAGGGAATAAGGAAACCACAAAAAGAGTTTTATTTTCAATAAAACATTGACCCCATATTTTGGAAAAGCATGGTCTTTCGAATCAAAGTTGGATTCGGGGGCTAGGTTACGAAGTGAGAAGGTTCCAAGGAACTCCTTGTAGGCACCCACTTCGCCCTAATTAAAGGTCTCCTAATTAGATTTGGGCTTTATCAAAATCTTTTCAAAACAATCCTAGTATATCTAATCAATCACAAAATATGAATAATAATATATAATAATAATAATATATAGTACAAAAGTATACACAATCCTAAGGGTCTTAGGAGACTAGAAGTCAACCTAAGATTGGACTTGCGCCCTATTGACTGCCTACGTACCTTACCAATTGCTTGATAAAGATCAAACTCCACGTAGTTCGATTACATAGGACTCTCCTATTGTAACAAACCACATAATCGTAGATATTCTATCTTATCTTGGACTCTAGCTTCGAGAGTTTGAGTTTGATCAAAACACTTGTTCATGAGAGATGGAATTTCATTCCATTTTGAATTCTTTCAAAATCACTTTTAGAATTGTTCTCGAAGTAGAATCCTAGGTAAAATAGAACTCTATTCTTATTGTAATTCTTACAACAAAGAAGAGTCCTAAGTGGGATCAAGTGACCCCCCCTAATCCTAGGGTTTCTAACTAATCCTAGGTTA
>JAESVK010000688.1:1308245-1320566 GCA_017140935.1 Hamamelis virginiana | reverse complement strand
TAACTTTTGCCTAGGCAGCCCTTTCGGGTTTTCTACCTAGCGGGCTTTTTTTTTTTTTCATTTTTTATTTTTATATGTGGTACTTCTTCAATTGATCCAAATTGGTAGGTTGAGAGAATTCATTCCCGTCAATGTCTGCAATCTTCACGGCTTCGCCTTACAGTATTTCTCTGATGATGTAAGGGCCTACCCATGTGGGCTTGAACTTTCTTTGCAGGTCGTGGATCGGTGCTCGGATCTCTTTTAGTACTAAATCTCCTTTCTTCAAACCTCTATGCTTCACTTTCTTGCCAAACGCCTTAGTTATTCTTCTTTGATACCCCTGAATGTGGTATAGTGCCCTCAATCGCCTCTCATCCAGTAGAGCTAGCTATTCATACCGGTTCCTTACCCATTCTACCTCTGTTAGTTGACTCTCCATGACAATCCTTAACGACGGGACTTCTAACTCTATAGGTAATACCGCTTCCATTCCATATACGAGTGAAAAAGGTGTAGCCCCGGTCGATGATCTAATGGAAGTACGATATCCCCATAGTGCTAGTGGTAATTTCTCATGCCAGTCATTGTAAGTCTCGGTGGTCTTTTTCAAGATCGATTTGAGATTCTTGTTTGCTGCTTCAACAGCCCCATTCGTCTGTGGTTTATAAGTAGATGAGCGGTGATGCTTGATGCTATACTTTTGTAAGAACGCTTCGGTTTCTTTTCGGAAATGCTGTCCATTGTCAGAGATGAACTCGTGGGGCACTCCATACCGATAGATGATATTATTCTGTATGAACCTCGCTACTCGCTTAGCATTCAATGTCTTGTAGAATGCAGCTTCTACCCACTTGGTGAAATAATCTATTGCGACCAGGATGTACTCATGCCCATTTGAGGCTGCAGGGGTTACTTTGCCAATGATGTCAATGCCCCATGTTGCAAATGGCCATGGCGAAGACATGGTAGTGAGTAGCATCGAGGGTTGATGTTTTCCACTTACAAACACTTGACATTTATGACACTTTTTGACATGTAGATGACAATCCCTCTCCATGGTTGACCAATAATATCCTAGTCTCACGATCTTCTTAGCTAGCATGTATCCATTCATATGCGGAGCCCCAGCCCCTTCATACACTTCCAACACTATTCTTTCAGCTTCTTGTTCATTGATGCACAACAGATGCACTCCATTATGTGATCTCCGGTACAGCTTCCCTCCACACAGAATATACTGACTGGCTAACCTTCTTATAGTTTTTCTGTCTATCTACAGATGATGCCTCTTTCGGATATTCCCCTTTTTCTACAAACTGTTGGATGTCATAGTACCACGGCTTTCCATCATTTGGCTCTCTTTCTTGGATAACATAACAGTAGGCTGGTTATTCTCGTGACTCAATAATGAGAGGAGTTACACCTTCATCTTTAGGGATATCTACCATGGATGCTAGAGTGGCTAAGGCATCCGCAAACTTATTCTTTAACCTAGACAAATAAAAGAAATCGATTTGACAGAATTCTTTCACCAAAGTCTCTAAGTACTCATGGTAGGGTAACAACTTCTTATCTCGAGTCTTCCACTCTCCTCTAGTCTGACATATGATCAAGGTGGAATCCCCATATACTTCTAATTCTTTAACACCCAATTCCAAAGCAGCTTCCAATGCTAGGATACAGGCTTCATATTCGGCTATATTATTAGTAGCATCAATGGATAACCTGACAGATAATGGTATCAAGTTATTCTCCGGTATGACTAACAACACGCCTATTCCACATCCTCTCTTATTATAAGCCCCATCGAAGAAAACTTTCCAAGGCTCTTTACTTACTTCTAGAATCTCTTCATCAGGAAACTGGTATTCAGACGGTCTTCCTACTGACGATGGATGATCTGCTAGAAACTCTGCCACTGCTCTCCCTTTCACTGATTTCTGCACCACATATTGAATGTCGAACTCTGATAATAGCAATAACCAACGGGCTGTCCTGTAGGATAACACCGGCTTCTCCAATAAGTATTTCAGGGGGTCCATGCGACTAATGAGTTGCACTTGAAAAAACAACATGTAATGGCGGAGCTTTTGGGTAACCCACACCAGTGCCACACATGTCTTTTCTAATGCGTCATATTTAACCTCATAGTCAGTCATCTTCTTACTCAAATAGTACACCGCATTCTCCTTTCGAGATTCTGGGAAATACTGAGCTAACATAGCTCCCATCGCAGTTTCAGTGAGTGCTAGATAAAGTAGCAAATGCTCACCTTGCCGCGGGAGAACCAATAATGGTGGATTGCTCAAGTACCTCTTGATGGTTTCAAAGGCCTCTTGGCACGCGTCGTTCCACTTCGTGGGCACATCCTTCTTAAGAAGCTTAAAGATAGGCTCACAAATCATGGTCAGTTGTGCTATAAATCGACTGATGAACTGAACTTTGCCTAAGAATCCTCGAATCTCCTTTTCTGTCTTTGGCGGCTGCATCTCCGTGATGGCTTTAATCTTCCCCGGGTTGACCTCTATTCCTTTCTGAGTGATCATAAATCCCAGCAATTTCCCCGCAGTTACTTCGAAGGCGCACTTTTGAGGATTCAATCTCAGGTTAAATTGCTTAATTCTTTGAAGAAACTTGCTTAGAGCTTCAAAATGACTTTCTCGATCCTTAGACTTCACGATCATATCATCTACATACACCTCCACTTCCTTATGAATCATATCATGCAATAAAGTGGTTGCCATCCTCTGATAGGTAGAACCGGCGTTCTTTAGGCCAAAGGGCATAACTCGATAACAGAAGGTCCCCTATTGAGTAATGAAAGAGGTTTTCTCCATATCTATTGGGGCCATCTTTATCTGGTTATAACCTGAGAACCCGTCCATGAAGGATAACAGAGCATGATCGGCGGTACTATCTACCAGAATATCTATGTGTGGCAACGGAAAATCATCTTTAGGGCATGCTTTGTTCAAATCTCGGAAGTCTACGCACATTCCAACCTTCCTATCTTTCTTAGGTACTGGCCCGATGTTAGCTAACCACTCGAGGTACTCTACTACCTGGAGAAATCTAGTGTTCATCTGCTTCACTACTTCATCTTTGATCTTTAGTGCCCACTCTGGCTTCATTCTCCTCAACTTCTGTTTCACCGGCTTAACCCCCGGATTAGTAGGGATAAAGTGTTGTACTATGTCGGTGTCAATCCCTGGCATATCCTTGTACGACCATGCAAATACTTCTATGTTTTCTCTCAACAATCCTACCAATTTTTCTTGTTCTTGTGGTGACAGAGTTGCCCCAATTTTAATTATCTTAGGTGATTCATCGGATCCTAAATTAACTGATATTAATTCATCCACATTAGGTCAAGCATGCTCTATTTCCCTTCGTTGTTCAAACTCAGGGGAACATCCTCTCTAGGATCTATGTTCATGCCATACACACCCATAGAAGACAGAAGGGATAAGCTGCAAATGCAAAGAATGAAGAAAAAATGAATACTTTATTAATCGTGAAGAAAATGGGATAACAAAACTAAGCTATTATTTGCCTCCTAACAGAAGATGGATGATTTTATTGAAAAGAAGGAAAAACGAAAGTCCTATTCTACAAACATAGAAATCCTACAAGCTATCATCTGATGGTAGTGAATCTTCCATGACTGAGTCTTCAACCTGAGGCTCATACTTAAGGCTCCAGTTGGTCAATGGACTGATGGTATCTTCAATGATGTGGATAGGATTGGGTTCATGAACATGCTCTTTGATGCAGGCGATCTCTTTGAACATAGCCCCTATGGCGACTTCATCGATATAGTCGACCCAGTCAAACTCTGTACGTTCTTAGGCAGTGATGGTAGTTGGAGAGAGAGGTAATGGTGTGTTGAAGAGATTTCAAATCCAGGAACCCTAGCTTTTTGATCTTCAAGATAAATGGGCTCGGGGAATCCACAATAAGGGAAATCATCCCCTTATTTGACAAAAGCCCCATTCAAAGTGGGCCGGTAAGGTTTCAGAGTGAGATTAGGGACTCGTCCCTCTTCTTTAGCCAACTGTCTTTCTCTTCTTTTCTGTGCCATCTCTTTTCTGTCAACTTTGGTACTTTGATAGCCCAACCCGAATGGATAAATTGCTGAAGGATACTCGATAGAATCAGGCGTGCCTTGATGACGACGACCTAAGCCCATTCCTAGAAAGAAGCCCATATTTTTCATGATCTGACCCACTTGCATATTCCCATACGGACTGCAGTCTAACACCATCTTCTCTTTACATCCAGATTCAACTTCTACACACTGTATGTATTCAAAACCTGTCAATGGTATTTCTTCGATCTCTGGCTTGATCTCACAGATAGGTACACGGGTAGGAGTGATCTCAGAATCTCCCTTCAATGTCACCACTGAGCCTTTGTAGGGGAACTTAACCTTTTGATGGAGGGAAGAAGGCACAACCCCTATTGGATGGATCCAAGGCCTATCAAGTAGAAGGTTGAAACAAGCAGGCACGTCTAGTACTTGGAAATCGACTTGGAATTCTACAGGCCCAATAGCTAGAGATAAAGTGACCATCCCAACTACTTCTCTTCGAGTGTTGTCGTATGCTCTCACGGTTTGCCCTGATGGTTTGAATTCTGACGGTTCAATGCCCAAGGAAGTGGCGGTGCTGATAGGACATACGTTCAAGGCTGACCCATTATCTATTAACACTGTAGGAATTCTCTTGCCCATAGTATCCACCGTGACATACAAAGCTTGCAAATGATGAGGTCCTTTCTTCGGAAGGTCTGACTCTATGAAGGATATTGACTGCCCATGCTGAACTGGACTGACCAGACTGACTAAACCCTCGGGTGAAGTATCGATGGGAATCTGAACTTGGTTGAGTAGCCTGAGTACTGTCTGCCTGTGCTTTTAAGAAGCCATTAAAAGTCCCCAGATGGTGATGTTGGCTTGAGTACGCTTGAGCTGTTTCAGTATCTCTTCCTCTTCATCTTGAACTTCAGTGCGTTGAGATCTTTCTAACTCTCCCAAAGGATTGTCGGATTCCAAATTGGCTGACTTGAAATGACGACCTCCTCTAGTGACATGGTTAATATCTTCCTTATCACTGGCCCAAATATCTGCTATCTCCTCGGGTGTGTTCATCAAATCTTCCCATTCTATGGTATCAATCTCATTCTCTGACCCATCATCTATGGAAGACTCGGCAGAAGTCGAACTTGATTCGAAATATTGGGTGACCCATGGTTGCCTTGGATAGACGGTTCGGTGATGGGTGTCCCCATTCATATGGATGACCTTGGTTGTGAAATACTTCTTGAGAATGCTCTGGCTAGCTTTCTCAAAACAGATGAGGTTTGGATCTTTGGGTTCAACCTGGGCCACAGGAATGTCTTCTATAAGTGAGTCAAGGTCATCACCCCAACCAGAAGGAGCAATGGGTTTTTCAAAGGTGGATTTTTCAAATGTGGGCTTCTCCATCTTAGGGTAAAGGACATAGAAGTCGAACTTCCCACTAGGTTCCCCTAACAGACCTACTTCGGGATCTCCGGCCTCATATCTCTTTCGCAATTCCCACTGGCTAGTTCCAGTCTTGGAAAAGGCTTTATTGGCTCCAGCCTTAGATCTAATGGGTTCAATCTTTGTCATCTCAGCTTCACAAGACTTTTCAGGGCAGAGAACATAGAAACTAAACCTCCCATTTCTTTCTGTCAACAAATCCACACAAGGATCTCTAGCTTCAAACCTTTCTTTGAGAGCCCATTGACTAGTACCATTCTTTGATGACTGATCCACTTTGCGAGGCTCGGGAAGCCCATTCAAACTAAAACCCAGGAATGTATCTTTCTCAAACTGTCTCCATGAACGATAAAGCCCCCTTGGGCTAGTGAAGGGTTGAGGGATTTCAATCAGACCTTGATCGAGGAACCCTTGTACTATATTCCACAATGTATCACATGATTCCGCGTCATGGCTATGGGTGGCATGGTATTGGCAGTAAAGCTTTTTGGATCTTAGCTTGTATGGGGTGATGAGCCCACGGGCTTGACAGTGATGAAACATTTCAGTTATGGAAGTAGGGAATGAAGGGTGAGGGCGGATAGGCTCACAATGGGTCGGCGTGGATAACATTGATATTTGCGGGTGGTGGGACTGCATGGGTAGGAAGTGGATTTTGGGTAACATTGGGTTGAGAAAGTGGGGAAATGGTTTTGTTGTCTATGAGGTCTTGGATTTCATGGCGGAGACGGAAGCAACGGTTGGTAACATGGCCTTTGGATTGATGGAAATGGCAGTATTCATTTTCATTGTAATTCTTGGGTAATGGGTTGGGTGTAGGTCTGGGTTCCAGAGGTTGGAGCAGGCCTCGAGCTTTCAATTTCTCGAAGACTTTTTCCAATGGCATATAGAGCTCGGTGAATTTTCTGGATGGTTTATTTCCTAAGGAAAAGGGTTGGGTAAATGGAGCAGGCTGAGATATGGCATTGACTTCAGTAGCTTTCCTATTGATGACAGGCCGGCGTTTTTTGTAGGGTTCATCAGTTCGGAGAGCTCCATTAGCTAGTGCGTCCTCCACTTGGGTACCAGTAGCGACTAGAGCTCAAAAATTTGGAAGATACTGGAAAAAATGTGCTTGTGAGACACTGGGAGTAAGTTTTTCACTATCATGCGGATTTGTTCTTCTTCCTCAGGGCGGTTAGCCATTTTAGAAGCCTTGGCTCTCCAGAGGGTGAGGAAAGCAGAGAAAGTTTCCCTCGATTCCTGTTTAGTAGTCTCTAAGTCCCTCCTAGTGATATCAACTTCTGTGTTATACCGGTAATGGTTGCTGAACTCGGTGCATACATCTTCCCATGTCTTCATTCTAGACTCATCTAGTGACAGAAACCATTTCAGAGCGGATCCAGCCAGTGTCTCGTGGAACATTTGGGCTAACAAGTCATCATCAGCCCCTCGTGGGTGCATGGCTCTTACATACATTTTCAGATGTGTCTTAGGACAACCCATTCCATCAAAGTTCTCCAACTCGGGCATTCTGAAATGAGTGGGCATTCGGGCCTTAGGGAACAAAGATAACGACGACATGTCCACCAGATCATCCGACTTCCTAATACCTTTCAAGGTTTTTTCCAGGGCTTCGACCTTACTACTTAACATTATAGGCTCAGTGGAAAAGAAAGCAGGGGTCTTGGGCTTGGACTCTTTTTCCAGATCAACAGGCTGAACAAATTCGGCACTAGGCCTAGTGGGCTCAACAACTATCTTCGGTCTAAGAAAACATTCATCTTCATCAACGTTCTCAAATAAGGGATTAGTACGGGCTCGCACCTTATCCTCTTCTTCTTTCTGGTGAACTAACTCTTGAACCACTTTTAGGAGCGCCTCAATTTTCTCATCAGTTGTCTTTCCACTAGTTCCAATGGCAATAGGGGTATGATCCTCATTACTAGACATCTTTGAATCGACAGATAAACCCTTAAACAACCGACCGCTAGAATCACGACACCAAGCCAGAATGCTGGGAAGGAGAAAAGATTTGAATCAACTAAGAGCTTCCAGTGTGAAAGGGGATGAATAAAGATAATCTCACATGCTTACAAGAATATAGGCCTAAAGCCTACAAATCAACCTTCACATTCTATCTTATGAAAAATAGGCCTAAGGCCTGAGTACGAATCTCATTCTCACAGCTCACGGCTTACATCTCAATCTTACCACAGGCTTAAATCTTCTATCCAACTGATATGGGCCTAAATCCCACATCCTAAACTCACAGCGGATCTAGCTCTTGTATCCAAAGGACATGGGCCTAAAGCCCAGTCTCATATCTCATATTTCACGTCTCACGTCTTCTCCTAAGACTCATAAATCAATACCACTATTTGGGCAGCATAACACTGCCACAGGCCTAAGCTCATGAACCTATAGGGTACTAGCCTTCATTAGGTACCTTGACTCTTTGAGGATACATCCCTTAAGAGTTTAGGGCATTTCATAAAGGTTTAGTCCTACAGATCCAGGTCTTAGTGGTTCTACACATTTCACAATCATGGCTCAGACAAAACCGGGGGGTAAGATCCGGCAACATAACATTACAATAATGTGCCAAAAAGCGACGTAGGGTATGTGTCCTACAGAGACAGTCTATATGGACTAATGCAAATGGTAGGCTGAGTGTCCCTTACTCGCTCGGTCTAATCGATATACCTAACCACATGTGCGAGGGTCCAATAGTACGTGATTGGTCTGTTTGATATACCCGAGGGTACTTGGCAAGAAGGGTGATGGCTTTCGCATACATGGAACCCGAGAGTCAAAGAAACCGGACCCAGGGCTAGGCTCATCGTTGGCTATAGCATACAACGTCCTAATCATGCAGAGTCAATGCGCACACAATGCAGGAATTGAAATCACACAGTCATACAAATGCAAGTGATTGATTTTATTAATTAAGAAATTGAAAAGCCCAAAAATAATTAATTGAAGTTTAGCCCTCGACATTCCCAGCGAAGTCGTCAGTCTGTGAACCAGCCAACCTGGATCGGGAGGCCCTCTCGTTCACTTTTTGGGTAGGGTGTTATCTTGAGTGGATTGTGGATGATGTTTATCCGTCTCGATTTATCCTTCTCTATTATCCTTCTCTATTATCCACGTTTATCCTTCTCTATTATCCACAAAAAGAGTTTTATTAATAAAACATTGACCCCATATTTTGGAAAAGCATGGTCTTTCGAATCAAAGTTGGATTCGGGGGCTAGGTTACGAAGTGGGAAGGTTCCAAGGAACTCATTGTAGGCACCCACTTCGCCCTAATTAAAGGTCTCCTAATTAGATTTGGGCTTTATCAAAATCTTTTCAAAACAGTCCTAGTATATCTAATCCATCACAAAATATGAATAATAATATATAATAATAATAATATATACTACAAAAGTATACATAATCCTAAGGGTCTTAGGAGACTAGAAGTCAACCTAAGATTGGACTTGCGCCCTATTGACTGCCTACGTACCTTACCAATTGCTTGATAAAGATCAAAGTCCACGTAGTTCGATTACATAGGACTCTTCTATTGTAACAAACCACATAATCGTAGATATTCTATCTTATCTTGGACTCCAGCTTCGAGAGTTTGAGTTTGATCAAAACACTTGTTCATGAGAGATGGAATTTCATTCCATTTTGAATTCTTTCAAAATCACTTTTAGAATTATTCTTGAAGTTGTAACGCCCCAAAGATACGCTACTAGAACCCTTGTACTCCCCAACTTAACATCCGTACTGACCCTTCCGGATAGGTCAACACGTGTCAAACTGAAAGTACAACCTGTCCTGCTCATTCGTATTTCCTTACAGGATACAAGAAATATATATACATCTAAACAAAATGAAATGTCATGTCCATTCATCATGTCCTATTCCTTATATTTAAAGTATCCGATAAATTAAATGATATATATATATGAACATAAACAATATTGCCAACAACCCTGGCAAATAGGCAAATCAACAATCAATATATATTACACAGAATAAGAGAATGCAAATAACAATGCAGCAACAACCTTAAATCTGGTCAACAATCCTTAGCGTAGGATTCCGCTGAACCAGGAATGCAAACCCGAGGTAAACCTGCAAATTACTGCAATAAGCAGGGGTAAGCTTTCAACGCGCTCAGTAAGGGATAATATAACCTCTACAAATCAATAACAATACATTGATACATGGGACATTTATGTAAAACATTTATTTATAGAGTTCAATAGAATTAGAAAAATAGTTAGAAATCTTTGTTTAAAAGAATGTGTGGACTTTCAGTGAAAAACCAGGTCCTTCAGTACAACTCCAGTAACCAGTAGCCAGCAACCAATATCCAGTAACCAGGCATATGTCACGCATGCGGAATACCCAGTCGCATGTAGACAATAGCCAAAATAACGTCCTCAATCCATATCATGGTAATACTGCCACACAAGGGCTCGACATATTCCATCGGTATGGATCTCGGCCCGATTGGCATATGCGTCTCCTCAACGGGTCCCTAGCATATCCAATCATGGATTGAATCGTATTATAGGGCTGTTGATTCTAGGCTAACAAGCCTTTAGCTCAACCGGGCTACTAACCAAATCCCAATGACAGAGACCGTAGTCACGCTGCCTGTAATATCAAGTAGGGCCATGGGCCCCAAACCCCCAATGATACGATTCAGTCCACATACATATATATACATGCATGTCCTGAAATATAATAACTATCATGCAATGCCCACCGGGTGAAAAGACGAGGAGTGTTTTCTGACAAGTCAGTTCAGCCACGCGTGGTAAATATCCAATAATCATCATCACATCATGTCCACTAGGATTGAAAAGACGAGGAGTGTTCTCTGACAAGTCAATTCATCCTTCCGTGGTAAAGATCATAATAACCAAAGCCCATTAGGCATGGGAGCCAATATCCAGTAATCCGAGCCTCGGCTCAATCAATATAAAATACATCACAAATCCATTGTCATTTCCAAAAGATCAGTGAATGGCATAATATATGGTCAACAACATTTGTAATACATAAATCCATTTAGAAAATGTGGTTTGCTCAAGTATCAATATCATAAACATGCTTTTATTTAAACAGTAAAATCATATGCCCATTCACTCAGTTAATAACATCAACAGAAAAAGATATCCAAATTCTCACATTTGTCAAAGGCAAAGCATTTCTATTTGAAATCATTCGATAACGTTTAAAACATGCCACACAGTGTATACAGTTCATAAACAATTAAATTCCATGTATCTATTTGTTAAAACAGTAAAAGTAGTAAGGTTCACAAGTGTTTATGTATCATCTCATTAAGAAAGGGTTTGGAGTTCATATGGTTCTCAAAACAGATGTAAAACAGATATATCATTATCAAAAGTAAAATGTTACTTATCCCTACCTCAATGCTTCAGTGTATCCAACCCTTTGCGGCTCCACGAGCCTCCCAAATGCAATGCTCAATGCACCCCAATGCAAGTGGTTCTCCAAAGAACCTTTCAAACTGAAAAACAACGCATAATACAAGCATGGAATCACATTCAACACGAAGATCCACAACTTAAAAACAAGGCCAAAGGCTCCCTAAAATCCCCCACTTGATACCTTAAGACTCTAAACCTCAAAACACTCAATTGAAAACCCACAAGCTTCTAAATCACAAATCCAATGAAAGGAAGTTAGGAAACTAAGCAAAACAGAAAAATAGTACGAAAGAGAAGGGTGTCTATCGATAGACCTTGGATTCGCTATCGATAGAAGTATGTCTATCGATAGCTCAACAACCAACTATCGATAGGCCAAACTTCAGGATTAAGCACCCGTAACCCGAGAGCAATATCTATCGATAGAGATACTTCCTCTATCGATAGAGATTGCGGAGAATGCACAGAAACGAGCAGTAAAGAGTTCAACTTCTCAAAAACCCATCAAAACTTCACCAAGTCGAAATCCAACCGTCCAAACACTAGATCAACCCAAAATAAACTCATACAACTTGAAATCCGACAGAAACTCAAAATCCAACGGTGAAAATGAGAAAACCACAAAGTTTTAGGCATAAAACCCACACAAACCCAAAACATGGTTTAATACCAAAACAAGTTATAAAACCCCAACTAATACTTCGAGTTAGACTTGTATACACATAATAAATCTTTCAAAACATTTATAACCATTAAATCTTAAAAAGATCAAGCATTTGGTTTTAAAAACCCACAAAACCCATTTTGATAAACAAGCACACAAACCACCTCAAAACTCTTCAAACCTTCACAAAAACCAACCTATACGACACACAAACTATATCTAAAACTTCCCCAAGCCTCACACAACAAGGTTCTACAAACTCCAACTTTAAACCCTCAAAAACGGTTATAAAAGAAAAGAAAATGAGAAGAATGAGAAGATAGCACAAAATAAAGACAAGACATACCTTCACCGGCGACGGCGACCCTCCGGCGAGCTCCCGGCGATGTCCCCTCTCTCTTTCTCCCCTACTCTCTCTCAACCTCCCTCTTTCTCACGGCTGAAAAAAAATGAAGGGGAATGGGGATGATTTGGGTTTTAAAATAGAGAATGGCAATGTTGTAAATATTGCGAAGTTTTTTTTTTTTTTTTTTTTTTAAATCATTAAAAATATTCATTTAAAAAGGAAATAAAAATTTGGGTTATTACAGAAGTAGAATCTTAGATAAAATAGAACTCTATTCTTATTGTAATTTTTACAACAAAGAAGAGTCCTAAGTGGGGTCAAGTGACCCCCCCTAATCCTAGGGTTTCTAACTAATCCTAGGTTA
>JAESVK010000688.1:1267214-1298245 GCA_017140935.1 Hamamelis virginiana | reverse complement strand
ATATTCTCTAATATGCACCCACAGATTAACCTAAGTGTCACTACACTAATAGGAAAGACTACCTATCCTCCATAAGAGTTAGTTTAAATCTGTGCTACTCTTCAAACGGTTAATTAAATATCCACTTTAATAAACCTTTGAGTAGGAACTCTTTTAGAATATATGTATATAAGAAATATCAGTCTCTCTATCTCAACACCTTGTGATGCATATATATCTTATCATTTATTCATGGACCTTATCATATATGTTAGAACATATTAGATAAATTATACCTTCCATATATAATAATAATATGAAACTTAATATACCCTTTAGGATTGGTTTTAGGGCATACTTCTAACACTCTAAGGACCTTAAAAACTTTAAAACTTAAGCTAGAGTGCTATGGGGGAAGCTTGTGCAATTTCTCAAGCCTCTACTCTCCAAACTAGCTCTCTAAAGCTTATTATGTGTGTTGAAACTGATTCTAGGGCCCTTTATTTATATGGAGGCCTAAGTTTGATCAATAGCTGAGTTTAAATCTCCTAGGAATGATCCAAGGGTTCAAAATCAGTCTTCCAAGGTGTTCATACTCATCCAAAAGTCCCCATGGCTGAACTACACACATGGCAGGGATTGGAAGAGTCCCGAGCAGGAAAAACACTTAAAAAGAGCAATTATTGGCTGAGAGGATCGACAACCATCCACCCTAGGATGGTTGTCCGTCCCTCATGGACGGTTGGCCGTCCCTAGGTGGACAGCCATCGGTCCTCCATGCCAAATTTAGTCTGTGTTGACCTACTTCAGCCTATTTTGACCCGGTTTCGGTTTTTTTCGGTTTTTCGGACTTTTAAGTCCAAATTTGACGATTCAAGCACCGAAACGATCGTGATTCGATTCTCCATGTTTTAAGAAGTGTTTGAAGTTAAAATGCATTGACCTAGGTCAAAGGTTTAGGGAAAAGTTGACCGATTAGCTGTTTAGAGCCTACCGGGCTCAAATTAGGGTTTTGAAATTTGCTAACCGATTGCTTTCGAAATCATTTCTTTTTCTTGAAACAAGTTTTAAAATGTTTTAGGAAAGTGTTTTGAAGCCTTTGAAGGCTTTGGTTTGATAAAAATATCGAATCCCGGTCGCTTCCGGTTGAAACCCTAATCTGGGCTTTGAAAGGGCTTTTCGAGCTTCAAGAGCCAATCATGAGCCAGAAGGCTCCACAGATCTTGTCATTAATCAACTTAGCTACCAAACACACTTTAAATATCTATGCCACAGCCTCGAGACCATTCGAGACAAGATCGACAGTCATTCAGGGCTTTTGTGATTCAAAGGACCAAACTGCCCTTCAGTCACAAAAGACCTTATTTTCTATCAAGCCTGGCTCAGAATGTCATGAAATTTTGCAGAGACGTTCCTAGACTCTCTAAAAACCTAATGCAAAAAGAACTGACTCAATTTGACCTAAAAACACACATGTGATAATGGCCTCTACCTAATTACCCACAAAGGGTAAAACTGGGAACTTAGGGTTTTTACTCCCTATTTCACTTCTAATCAAAGGCAACCATTCATGACCATACTCATGGTCAAAAATGGATGTCTACACCTACCTCTCCCATTAATCAGCAACCAACAATCACATGAAAGGATATGATTTTATATATATATGCATCGTTCTATAAACTATAGTCCATATACACAATAGTACAAAAGGATGAGCAACGGCAGAATGCCTGGTTTTACGATGCTCAATATAAATTTTTTGCAGAATTCTGTCTGAGTAAAGAAATTTGATTAACATGTTTCTATTTGATCTAGTCAAGTAACACCAATCTTTGAAGAGACATAATGGAGGTGCACCATAAAAGGAATATGGAATCACACCATACCAACAAGAAAGCTTAAGATAGATATAAAGAAACATTCATTCTTTGACATAAAGAGCATAAATAAAAAGGATAAAAACAATGATGGATAATGCAATATTATCAACTTAAAATACACATATATTTCACAAATTATAGTAACTCTATATTTTTAACACTTCTATAATAATAGTATATGATCACTAGAAGAATCAAATGACACATTTTACCACTCCTAATAATAAGCAATTCAACCAACAATCACATGAACCATCCTAAATAAAAAATAATATATTTTTTTCATTTTTAGACAAAAATCCAGCAGAGTTCCGTCTGTTTTTGCAACATTTTAGAATTTCACCCGACAATATAAGAGTTTATAGCACTTCTATAATCACAGTTTTTCAATAATACTACATTTAGATGATGCATTCCGCTCCTCCCATGTATGAAAAGTAAGCATCTACTTACCTAAAAATATACCTCAAGCTTAGAAATGAAGTGCTTCTACATTAACTACCATTACCTGTAATGGATGTCAACCATCAAAACGAATGACGTACACTGGCCAGGTTACTGTACTTCCAAATGCATCGTCTAGTGTATGTAGGTCACGGGTTCCACGAAACAAAGGAAAATTGGGGACGAATACGCTATTCACCCAAACCTTATAACAATCGCGTCCGACAGGCACGTGGTGAACTAAAGCTTTTGGATCTGTAGAAGCAATGGTAGCCTCTGCAACCACTATTCCATCCTCCATCCAGCTTAACAATTTGCATTTCGCATTTTCTAAATTTGTGTTACCTCGTGTTCCTATCCCACTTCGTTGCAACTACCGAATAGAAAATTAATAAAATTAGATTAAAAATACGAAGCTAAGTCAAACAACAATGGAACTATATGAAAATATGGTTAATAAAGTATTACCAGACCAACTGAAGCAAGACTTTTCTGTGACTGGCCATACAAATTTAGATACAATATGTAAGAAACACATAAAGAAATTGTGTGTAACATGAAATATAAATCAAAACTATGTTGTCCACTTACCCCACTTGACTGCATTCTCTGAGAAGCCATGGCTGCCATCATTTCCTTCATCTCTTTCACTTTTCTCTCTAAACTTGACATACCATCAACCCTTTGCCTTAGCTCCCTCAACTCATCCATCACTGCCTTATTACTCCTATTTGTTCCAATGGAAGCATGCACCATAGATGGTGTAGCCCTAGATCCAAGCCCTTGTACTCGTCCTGGACGCTCAGGACCAAATACGTGAGCGATGGCATCGTTATGTATGCCTGTCTGGGCTTGACCTTCAGGCGTCTGGGCATACTCTTCCATTCGACGCTGCAAGGCATATTATATATTAATACGTAGTTACACTATAAATCTCATAGGAAAAAACAAGAAACAAAAAATAGCTTACAATGGCATCTGCTACTGCGAGATTATCCGTCTTTCCCCCTTTTGTATATCCATGCGTCCATACATCAACTCTTGTTATTTTGGAAGGATCTTCTGCTTTATTTTTCTATAGGAAAAATAATTGTTGTTATAGAGTAACTAATTAGGAGTATAATAGCACAATGTCTATCATAAATTTATATCTTATGGGAAATGAGTACTTATTACCAGTTCATACTTTAATCGAGCAAATCCTTTACGAGAAGAGCGATGAACGAACATCTGTTTCTTTCTAATCTCTTGATTTTTTAAACTTTGTTCCTGTAAAATAAAATTGGAAACAATGAGAGTTCAAACCGTATTAAAACTATGATTTTAGAAAATTTTCACCTTTCTTTATGTGAAACAAATTGTTTACTTTAAATTCTTGGGACTCTCGGTGACTCAAAAATGATTCCCAGTCCTTATCATTAACATAAGCGGGCTTCAAATCATTTATGTCCATATCCTCACTATTACTATCTACTTCATTTTCATGGAATTGTTTTATTTTGGCTGCTAATCTACATTTGGTATTCCTTCGTGACTTGCCCATCATTTGAAAGCCCTTCTTAATGTCATCTGAATTAACTTTCCAATGTTGCTGCAAGTGTGAAAAATTATAGTGTTAGTTAAATTTAAAACACATATGAATACACATTAATTTACTATATATATAAGCAAATAATACCTTCACTACTTCCCAAGCTTTCTCCTTCATTTCTCGGGGAATTTGGTGCCAACTCCCAATGCTCAATGGTATTTGCTCCCGCACCAAAGCCCCTATTTGAGAGGCATATTGGTCTGATTCTGGACCAACGGGGTCAAATTGCTCATTTGTAATTAAGGCCCTTTGTGGACCATCAATTTTCAACTTAGTGGGTCATCTGCCCACCTGTGCTTTCCCTCTGTTTTTACTTTGAGAGGAAGTAGATTCCCTTTCCTCTCTTTGCTCCCCTATTTGTATATTTACTCTCTCTTCTTCCATAATTGCTGCCATTACTGTAGCCTGTTGACGTTTAGCTTTCTTTCCCCCCTTTTTAGAGCTCTATGTATAACATGCAAAACAAAAATAAAAGGTTAGAGTAATTTTAGCATCTTTAGCACTATAAGAATTGAAAAACAATAAGCTAACATGTAAGTTACGTCCCCAGAAGACATTGTGTATCCCCTAGTTGAAATGAACTAATGCCAATACCTTCCAATCATTCAAAATGGAAAACCAAATATATTATATTAGCGCAAAATTACAAGAGTATAACTAATAATTAATGAAATATAAATGATAAAAAATTACAAGTATAATAGTCTGTAGGTAGAATATGAATCAAAAATCACGTTAACCAACACAAGTAGTAATAAAAAAGATGCAAAGAAACTAATATAGCTAAAGAAATAGAATATATAATAATCAAGTGTTATTCATACATCATACAATCACCATAAAATGTTTATTGATATATCAATATCAGGTTGAAACATTGTTAATCATCCACTTCAACGTCCTCACCATCTTGCCTGACATAATTTTCATCTTCCACTTCAGTAAGGTTCAAATCAAGTCTTGATACATCTAGTGGAGCATATGACATATAAGTATTCTCATCAAACATCTCCAAGTTATGAAAACCCATTGGTGGTGTTTTTAGCACAACATACCAATTCGAAGTTGTTGTGTCCCTTGAATAAAACACTTGCTTTGCTTGTGAAGCTAAAATGAATGGATCTCTTTCAAATTGATTTATTCCTTGGTATTAAAGGTCTAAAAACCATAACATAGGTTAATATTAATTAAGTTGAGTTCCTTACAAGTTAGTTCATACTCTAATCGCCTCCCTCCATCACTTGTCATATCATTTTAGTCGAGTGCACATTTTTTATTCAGAATTAATATTCATTGTTGATTTTAGATATTAAAGCTTGAGCTTATATATATGATAATAGCTCTCATTCTATCCATTTTCCTTAGTGGCAATTGTAGATATTTAATTACTGCTTTTAAAGCTAAAACACTTTCTTGACTTGGTTTTGGATATTTTCCTTTTAGCCTTGAAAAGAATATAGAATGAAAAGGACAGTCTCCAATGACATGAAAAATAGATTTGAATTTAGCAACTTTCAAGAATTGATAATCATGCATTGTATATTAGTTCTATATAACAACGTTTCTTAATTACTTTGGTGGGAAGGAGTATTCTACTTTAATTAGTAACAATTGCATATATATGTAAAGCATGTGTACTTAATAAATAATGAGAGGCTTGGTTATTCCTTGAAAGAGATTAATATTATTAAATAATAGTAGTTGATTGTTAATATAAGTCCTGGAGTTGGTCCTACTCTTACCTATTAACTAGTACTTTTAATTTTGATGGAATAATTCATTCAAATTCTGTAAAACTCTATGATTAATCATATATCAGTGTTCACAAACCATCTTTTTTTCTCTTTTATTCCTTTTTGCTATGCCATTGAACTAATTGCTTGAGCAATGATTGTGAAGGGTGCAATATTGAATTCTTTCTCATTTCCTACCATTATATAAGTTTGTGAATCACTCACAATAAACAGAATTTTCTATGATACTTTCATTCATTCCTTATGAGAGAAGCCTACAAGCCTATATATAAAGCTTTAGAAATATCTAGTCCTATTAGAACTAGGCAAGGAAATAGCAACTAACTACTAACAATAACTCTAATAAGAAAATAACAACTAACCACCAATAAGAGAATAGTAAATTGGGCCAGCATAGAATACTACTAATGAGAAAATAATAACTGATTAGAATAGCAACTAGGGCCTATTGCCATGCAAAGTCCACACAATACAAGTCACATCTTCTTATTTTTATAGTTATTGCTGTTTTTATGTTTGGTTGTTGCTAAGTTAATGACTTTTTGGGGGTATTTTATATTAGTGATGTGAGATTATGGAATTTGGTTGAATTTTGATTAGCATAGAATAAGTGATGATTGATGGGTGGAAGTAGGAGCTATCAGTTTGATAATTTTTACCATAGATGGGATCATCTTATGCTGAAATTTTGATTGCCAAGAGAAAGAACAAAACACACACATACAGACACTAATAATTGGTCAAAATAGTTGTTTTTATGTTTGGTTGTTTTTACTTTAATGTTTTTTGAGTATTTGTAATACTCGGATGAGTTTATTGTCTTGGAATTTGATTGATTTATATTAAAAAGGCAAATGAATGGGTGGAGATAGGTATCATAGATTTATTTTGTTGTCATGGTTCAAACTTTTAGTGGGGTAGCATAGAGATGAAGCAGAAATTTTCGTAGAATGATATTTATAACCATGCTCATTAGAAAGGAAACAAGAAAGAAAAGGAAAACTCATAATATCATTAGTCCGATTTTTATATATGAAACTGGGAGCAGCTTACATCCGATTAATCTACATTAGTGTCTTTGTGGCTCTTCTTGGATGAATAGTTGAATAGTTTTCTGGGTATACTTTATGGAAGTTGACCAGTTGTCGCATCCTTTTGCCGACAATCACCAGCCAAAAGTGTAGTTAGACTTGAGACTTTTAAGTCTACTAGATGGCACTACAGTGGTACATGAACTTGTGGGTTCTGTGAGAGTTGACAGCCATCTTACATTAGATGCACTAGAATTTCATAGGGTACAGCATTTATACAGCCCATACAGTGAGGCTTTGCTTTTATTTTTTAACATAAGTTTTGTGGATAATGAAGCTTTTATGGCCAATTAGAAGCTAAACCTTTGGAAATTCAGTGTTGGAGTGCCTGTAGGCTGCTGGTAGTGCCCTTTGGCCAATGCAAAAAATGCTTTGGGACATAAATTTTGAGCTTAATACTTGTGTGGATTTTCTAGTCTTTGGTATTTGTGAATGAGATGAAAGACCATGAGTGGCAAAAACATAAAGCAATATGAGAGTTTAAAGAAAGCAAGTAGTAATGAAACAAACAAGAAACATTGACACTAAGATTTATGTGGAAAATACTTCAGTGTGAAAGTTAAGTGCGAAACATAGGACAACCTGCAAAAGATCTTTAGTATATTACTTTGGTTAGAATATAGTGGTTTTCTTGTCTAGATAATGCCATAGGATTAACATTGGGAGAATAAACTTGGAATATATTACCAATAAAAAGATGGATGCCATATAAACAACAAGAAGAAGGTAACGGAATTCATAACCTGACAAGTTGATTTTACTCATGAAATTAGTGCTATATACATCCTGATTGGCACACACCATTACCCGTAATCATGTTATCGAATAACTAACTAGGCTATTGACACGTCTATGGTTAGATGGTGGTACTTACTCTCTCTCTCTCTCTCAGTGTTGCTAATATGTATATCATCAGGGATTGGCACACATCGTGACCTGTGCTCATGTTATTGGACATATATATTTACTAGGTTCTTGACACCTATGTTTATGGTTTAAACTTTCTGTTGGATAGTCAATATATTTGACTTTGATCCTGCGCATAGCATGTGAATCATGGCCTTGGCATGTGTAATATAGTTGAAATTTTTCCTTCTTTATGAATGGACTTAGGGTCCTTGTAGTTTGGTATCTATAGCTACCTTCACTGTCACATATCCAATCTTTTGAGTATGGTGTTTCTCGAAATAAGTAGATCCCACATGACTTGTTTACAACAATTGTAGCAAGTTAAATTGGGTTTCCAACACTTGTCTTGAAGGCTGAAGCACTCCCTTGAATATTATTACTAAAGGCTATGAACAATTTAGTCAAAACATATTTTCAACAAGTAATAAACAGAACACACAACTACTCAAACATGGTTTACTAAGGTTGCATTTGGCACAGATTCCTAGAGCTTGTGAAGGGCTTCTAGGCCTCTAAAACCTATTTATAAAAAAAATGACTGTTTGTTGTTGAGCTTCTTCAAAGGATTTTTCAAAATAAAATTTTTTGGGATGTTTAGCATTTTTCAAAATAAACTTTTGTGACAATTTTTTGGGATGTTTAGCATTTTTCAAAATAAAATAATTTGAATTGAGTTAATGATGGAAAGTAGAATTTACTAAAAGAAATGGGTTGAAATAATTGCAACCTCCCAAAATCAACCCAAAATAAAAATAAAAATAATAGAGTTCTAACTCATAACAAACTTAGTGAAGTAATTTATTAACAAAACCTTCTAAATCAACCAAAAAAAAGAAAAAGGAAATCCACAACTCAGCAAATGTTTGATATTCTCATTCTCTCAACCAAAATTGATATACAACCTCAAGGGACTCTAATACACCAACTAAACACCACTACCGAGTCTACCACCGTCCAAAGCCCAGATATAAACATGGTTCTAAGTATCATCCAAGATCAAATCATTTCAGATGAGCAATATCGCCAAAGCAACCAATCGAGAGATCACAGTTAAGATCTGGTTCACGTATCGCCATATTGTGAAGGAGAAGAGCCGTACTCGACACGGATCGTGAGGGAAAAGATCTTCCAAAAACCTGATCGTGAGAAGATTATAGATGTGAGGAAACCCAAGCAGCCACGCGCAGATCAAGCACAAAATGGATGAGGGTTCTGATCGGCGGGCAGGTTCTGATCGGCGGGAGGTTGAACGGGGGAGCAGAGAGAGAGAGAGAGAAACTTCGATATCGATCGCGTGGGTAAATGAGGGATTGAGGGAAAATGAAAGAAAAAGAAAATTAAGGGGGGACTCTTTGAGGCGTTTTTCATAAAAACGCCTTCTATAGAGCTTTCAAAGGCGTTTTAAAAACGCCCTTATAAATTTTCTTCTGCAGCGTTTAAAAAACGCCGTGTAAAGCGGTCTTCTACGGCGTTTTAGCTTAAAACGCCTCAAAAAATTCCCATATTAGACTTTCAAGAGCGTTTTTTTTTTTAAAAACGCCTCAAATAAAAAACGCTGTAAAAAAAGTGTCGCAAAATGTCATTTTTGTTCTAGTGATTGTGTGTGACCCTTTGGGTTCACCCCA
This sequence comes from Hamamelis virginiana, assembly GCA_017140935.1. Taxonomy (NCBI): domain Eukaryota; kingdom Viridiplantae; phylum Streptophyta; class Magnoliopsida; order Saxifragales; family Hamamelidaceae; genus Hamamelis; species Hamamelis virginiana. The sequence goes on along the minus strand of JAESVK010000688.1, from coordinate 1,288,969 downwards.
ACCTAGTAGTGGAACGGGACATCTTATGTTCCCTAAAATAGAAATTTTCTATTTTTGGTTCAATTGGAACAATTCTAATTTTGCCCTCAATGATAACACTTACCATTAGGCCTTCACTAATCATGAGTGACATCTAGCAACATATCATGATGTACCCTAGGTGTGGGTGAAGAGTAGAACTATATGAACCCTTCATGTTACTTAATCCTTCATCCCCTAATGTCATTGTTAAGATATTCAGGCATGGTTATAAAGTCAAACCATATCTTAACAACTTGTTATATATTCTACAAAATATAATTCTCAATAAGATGAGCTCAATGAAACACTTTCATAGTTCACCTATCATAATGGCCATGGATTTCAAACTGAGAATTATCTTTGTGAACAAACCCTGACATTCTCCCTCATCAAAGATGAAAGTGATGATTCCTTCTTGCGCACTCATTTACCTTCATACATAACTCACTAAAGCCAATGTGTACCGATTACACCTTAATGGTTAAGGATGTACAAGATACTATCAAACCCTAGAAACTTATGCACAAGATAACTATGGTGCCTCAAGTCTGAGGATTACCAAATGAATGGGCGTAACATAAGAATATTCTTGACTTAAACTCCATAAGAATATTCTTGCAGATCATGTTCAGTGTACATATTCTCTAATATGCACCCATAGATTAACTATAGTGTCACTACACCGATAAGAAAGACTACCTATCCTCCCATTGGAGCTAGTTTATATCTGTGCTACTCTTGACGGTTGATTAAATGTCCACTTTAATAAACCTATGAACACGAACTTATTTAAAATAAATGTGTATGAGAAATATGAGTCTCCATATCTCAACAACTTGAGATACATATTTCTCTTATCATTTATTTATGGACCTTATTATATATATATTTAAATATACACAACAAGTTGTACCATCAAATTAATATAATATGAAATTGATATGCCCTTTAGGATTGGTTTTAGGGCTTACCTCTAACAAAATGAAGGAACACCACATGATAGAGATTTCAATGATGGTAGGTCTCCTATAGGCAATTAGTGTTTGATTTCCTTTGTGTTACATTGATTTATTTTTTGTATAACATTTCTTTTTAGCTATTTGTTACATTATTTTCCTTATTTAATTTGAATTAAAACAAAGTTTTTATTTTCTTTTTGAAGGGGTTGATGAGTTGGATGGGAATTCATGTTGAAACAAAAATTGATGGTCAGAATATGGACAACATTGTGTGGAAAGATTAATGTCAACAATGATCTATTAGAGATTTATTGATATTATTTTAATTTTCATTAGAGATTGATGTTAAAAGCATTTTAATTTACAAATATTACAGTTGGGGATGTTATTTATTTATTTAGCACTTCTTGTTTTCCGTAGCAACTTCTTGTATGGCAGTTTTACAAGGGAAAATCAGGATGCTTATTTTTTGATTCTTAATTATGTAGATGGTCAAATCATGCTAGTAAGTAGACATATTACCAGGATGCTTAATTACTTATTGTGTAGTGTAGTGTTGTTTTTCTAATGTGCATATGATGTTTGTCAATTATTTACAGCATGTGTGCATTAATAATTTGCAGTAGTTGGACTAGTGGCAGATCATATGCCATTTCGTGTCACTAGGGATGTTAAATGCCATTTCGTGTCACTAGGGATGTCAAATGCCTGGTATAAATGCCAAAATTTGGCATTGGCATTAATGTCATACCGTATCAAAAAAGTTGGCATTAATGCTATTTCGTGTCACTAGGGATGTCAAATGCCAGACCAAATGCCAAAATTTGGCATTAATGCCATAACGTATCAAAAAAGTTGGCATTAATGCCATTTCGTGTCACTAGGGATGTCAAATGCCAAAATTTGGCATTAATGCCATTCCGTATCAAAAAAGTTGGCATTAATGCCATTTCGTGTCTCTAGGGAAGTCAAATACCTGACCAAATGCTAAAATTTGGCATTAATGTCATACCGTATCAAAAAATTTGGCATTAATGCTATTTCGTGTCACTAGGGATGTCAAATGCTAGACCAAATGCCAAATTTTGGCATTAATGCCATATCATATCAAAAAAGTTGGCATTAATGCCATTTCGTGTCACTAGGAATGTCAAATGCTAGACAAAATGCCAAAATTTGGCATTAATGACATACCGTATGTAGACATCCATTGACCATGAGCAAGGGTCATTAATGGTTGCTTATGATTTGAGTTGAAATAGGGTGTCAAAACCCTAAGTTGCCAGTTTTACCCTTGTGAGCAATTAGATAGAGTTCATTATCGCATGTAGGTTTTTAGGTCAGATTGAGTCTGTTCTTCTTGCATTTAGTTTTTAGAGAGTCTAGGAACATCCCTTTTAAATTTCATGAAATTCTGAGCCAGGCTTGATAGGAAATAATGTCTTTTGTGACTTGAAGGGCAGTATTGTCCTTTGAATCACAAAAGCTCTGAATGACTGTCGATCTTGTCCCGAGTGGTCTCGAGGCTTTGGAATAGATATTTAGGGTGTGTTTGGTAGTTAAGTTGATCAGTGGCAAGGACTGGTGAGCCTCCTGGCTCATGTTTGGCTTTTAAGGCCCAAGGGGCCTTTCAAGCTCATAGTTAGGGTTTCGACCGGAAATGACCGAGATTCGATCTTTTTATCAAATCAAAGCCTTTAAAGGCTTCAAAACACTTTATTAAAATGTTTTAAAACTTGTTTCGAGAAGAAGAAATGATTTTGAGAGCTATTGGTTAGCAGATTTCAAAACCCTAATTTGGGCCCAGTAGGCCCTAAACAGCTAATCGGTTGACTTTTTCCTAAAAATTTGACTTTGGTCAATGCATTTTCACTTCAAACACTTCTCAAAATATGGAGAATCGAATCACAATCATTTTGACACTTGAATCGTCGAATTTGGACTTGAAACGGGCCCGAAAAGCCGAAAAAAGCCGAAACCGGGTCGAAATGTACTGAGACAAGCCGATATAGGGCAAATTTGGGCTGATGGCTAGATGACCATCCCCCAAGGGACGTTCAACCGTCCATGAGGGACGGCCAACCATCCCAAGGTGGATGGTCACCCGAGAAATTAGCCTATACCTGCTATTTTTCAGTTTTTTTGATTCCTGAGACTTTGCCAAGTGTCTAGCTCGGCCTTGGGGACTCTGGGACGAACTTGAAGACCTTGGAAGGCTGGTTTAGGACCCTTGGATCTTTCCTAAGAGATTCAATTTGAACCGTTGATCAATTTAAAGTCCCTCTATAAATAGAGAGCCCTGAAATCAGTTTTAGCACAACACATAAGGCATTTAAAGAGCCAAACTTGAAGAGTAGAAGCTTAAGGTACTACATTTAGTCCTTTAGCATCCTCAACTATATTTTTGAAGTCTTTGAAGGTTAGAATAAGCTAGGAGCAAAGGAGAAGGAAGCAAAAAAGGTTAGTATAATTATTGAGTTGGTTTTAAGTTTTCCTGCATACTTCTTCTTCTTCTTCTTCTTTTTCTTCATTTTCTTCATTCTTCTTCTATGTCCATTAACATGCTAGGGATGGGTACCTAAGTTGGGTATTCAAAGGTTAGGAGTAAAGGTTAGTTGTATATAGGTTAGCATATAATTTTCTGTACTTATGAGTTTTGCATAAAAGAATTCAAGTCTAGTTTGTTTGTTTTGAGTATGCTAAATTAAAAGGTTAATAGGAACATGTTTAGGTTTGTTTATATCATTCATTTTCATGTTTAATGCTTAAAATATCATGTGAATTGTGGTCGAGGGAACGAACTAAGGTAAGTCCCTTCCAGTGGGACCCCAAAATTTTCAATAATAAAAATTTTTATTTGTTATAATTATTTTCTTTTTATTATTGCATATATGGCGCATTATCATTAGCCATGGAGGTGCCATGTGTGGCCATTATTAGATGAAAGTGCATGTGCTTTAGAGTCAACCTTTGATGCACACAGTTGTTGCTTGAAATATATCCCACAATATCAGCCAACATATATAAGATCGGGGGAAGTATTGTCTTGTGTCTTTTGTGACACTGTGCAAAAGGGTATGGTGGTAGATGATATACACCACTAAGCTTTTTTCCCCAAGTAGGAAGACATGAGATGGTGGGATAATTGTGATAAAAAGAAAGTAAAGAAATAAAGATAGAAATGGGATGTTGGAAGGATAAGGCATTCTTGCATTATTGAAGAGATATTTTATAAAAAAATTAAGATAAGTGGAGAGAAAAAGGAGGGAAAGAGGTCCACCTAGCTATGCTTCAAATCTATATATAAAAGGGAAGCCAACAAATATTCAGATCACGGGACGTGTCTGAATTCTCCTCCATATCTTTTTAGCTAGCTTTTGTCTCAAAGCTAGGTAGCTATGGCCTTTAAAAACTATGCATCTTGGTTTTCATTGGGAAGAGTTCAGCGAGGAGAAAAAAAGAGGAGGAAAGAAAGAAAGAGAATGAGAGAAAAAGGAGAAGAGGAGGGGAAGAGGGAGCTGTATAAACACAGAACAAAAGGTAATTTTATTTCATAAGTTAGAGACTAATGAGGTGAGATACTCTCTCTATTTTGATTATATTTCAATTTTTGGATTGAATATGGTATTATTTAATAATGTAGTAATGACTTAAAAATGAACATATAATATATATATATATATATATATATATATATATATATATATATATATATCAATGGGGTTTCCTAATCTTGGGTTTTTATTTTTATGAAAATGAAAAACTGAAATTTTGGGACTATTTTTCCCATAAACTATATCAATTCCGGAGTATGTGTACCAAATTTGAGAATTTTCTGATGAGTAGATTAATTTCTATAATTTTCTGAAGTTTAGTAATACTGAAAGTTTGGAAATTTGTAATAAATTGTGTATATGTATGAAAATTATGAAATTTGAGTATATTGTAAAGCTTGAATTTAAGGATTTTTAGAGACAAGAAACATGGAAAAAGACCTATGGGTGAATGAGAATTTCTAGAGAGAGAAAGCTTCTATGAAGCTTTAATAGTAGGCACAATAGTAGGCACAATGGGTATTTTCATAGTATATCGAAAAATTATGATTTACATATATGGTATAGATTGATTTTATATGAATTTAGAACTTTGAATCACTTCATTTGGATGTGAATTGTGAGAGAAATTGAGAAACAAAGTTGCCGAAAAATCTGAAATTTTATTAACTAGTCTACTTTGGCATCATTTTTAAATATGTTCGGATGGGAGGTGTTATAAATGTTGGGAGCGGAAATCCCATGAACTCGTGATAGTGTTTATGGATCATGCCAAAAAAAAAATCCGAATCCTATAACATATATAGAAGAATCCGTACCTTTGAGATCTGTCTGGATTGATCTCAATAAAACGAACTGCAGAAGATTGATCGAGCCTTTCAAGCCTTCTACCGTATTCCTCCTATGCCAGAAGAAAGAGTGGCTCTCTTTGTGCTCTCCTTGTTGGACGGCTGCCTCTAAGGTTTAGAGAAAGTATTTCGTCTTAACCTAGAGGCTGCCCAACATGGCATATATATAGGCTTCAGTAGGGACCTAAAGGCAAATAAGTTTCGGGCTCCCAATGTAAATATTAAAAACCTATTTACATTAATTATAATTCATTCCACTAAAGAATTATAACTGCACTCCCTAGCTTATTCGAAAATAAATTTCGAGCTCTTAGTTATTAAATACTTATTAATCTCCCCACGTTAAGATTACATATACCCGTTAATTAAATTAAATTACTGACAATATTATTTAATCAACATCTATTAATCTCCTTGAGACCTTCCACTTAACTTATTTGATATGTCGGATACAAAATCCACCTGCAGGGTTTGACATAATCAAAACTTATAAGTATCCTCAAGGGGGTATCATCAATCCTTATACCGAGACGTGGATTCCGTTAATAATTAATATTCACCATACAATTAATGCAGTTATCCAACTCATCGAGATTATTGACCTATAAAGATCTCACTCTTTATGAATCAAAATAACTAACAAGAAATGCATGTGTCCATTAATTATTTCGGGATTAAGAGTATAAGTATTCATAATAACCATGAGGTATTAATTATTTTATGTGTCAGTATAAAATAATTACCCCAATATGGTCCCGTTCAATACACACAAGTGTACTAGCGCATGAAGTTGGAACTAAACCATTCCCCGTAGTCAAGACAGACCTACTGAAATCATGTGCTACAATCTTACCGATGGTGTGTCCAACTCCATCTCAGATTGTGAACAATAAGCTTATATTCTACAAGAACTGATGATCTGATCTTCTGTGTGTAAGCCGAACTCTACACACCAGATCATCTACTATGTAGAATAAAAGACACACATGCATAACATTAGAAGATAATATAATGCAAACATAGCTCATACAGATTCTCATTTAAAATGCAATATCAGAATTCATTAATAAATAAATACTAAGGTCTGTTACATAAAAACATGGCTTTTAGTATATAGCCCTAACAATACACCACCATTATATTTTGAAAGTTTGTATCACACAGATTCTGTAATATCTTGAATCATCCAAATCGGATGAGAAACGAAGGAGATATAAGTGTGCCAAGTTGGCCAAAAAGATGAAAAATATTGACGTACGATGTACGTGAGTGTGCATGTATGATCCTGTGTGGTGAAGGTGCATGGTAAATCATTTGCAAATTAGCACTTGTGGCTATCAATTTGATTGGGAATTATTTTTAAAAATCCTATTAAATCAAATTGATATAAATGGGTGCAAAAGTTGTTGTTTGAGATGCAGGAAAGAGCCTAGAAAATTATGGAGCATAGTGAAGGTGCACTATAAGGCTTACCGTGTAACCTCATTGTATTTTGACTATTCTAGCATGATTTTTCAATCTAACAACATTTGATAAATTCTACAAAAATCAAACAAGTGTCCTAGAATGAATTATTGTATAGAAAATTCATGTGGATAGAAAATTAACTATCTTCCAAATTGTGAGTCTTTGGAAAATAGTTAAAAATCATAAATAATTGATTTTATAAAAATAATGATGATTAACGAAAGATTTTGGAAATACAAGTTATGGAAATCATATTGGCATATATGAACTGTTGATATATGCATGTGATATTTATAAAGTTTATAACATGTTGTTACTTTTTTATTATGAATAACATGATGTATAATGTGAAGCATGTTAATGGTTATGCATAAAATATATGCATGAGATATTTGCCAAAATTATTGCACATAAAATTGGCATATGGCATGTAGTGGTGATGTTCTGAGAAAGTGACTGGTTTATAAGTAAATTCCATATATCTCCTAGTAACAATGCATTTTGAGAAAATAAAACCGTCCGTTTGTCATTTGAATATGCGTGTATGGGCGCTATGGACACCCCATTTTTACCAATTATTTATATTATATATTTATGCAAATGATCAACTCGAAGAGTGGATTATTTGGTGAGGAATTGGCCTTGTAAAGACCAAACTACCTAAATTGCCCTTTTTGAGGAAGATGGACAATTCATTACTTCATGTGTACATTTGGATTAGAATCAATCCATTTGTGTTGCATTTGACTTTTCAGGTGTTTTAGAACATCCCTGTAAATTTTCATGTCATTCTGACAAGAGCTCGATAGGTAATTAGGTTTATATGGATGTGGGGGGTGTATTTGAAGTGTCAATTGAGCCTTTAAATGGTTGGAATAGATTCGCCCAAAATCGATTCCATGAGCGAGAATAAGTCAAACTAGGGTTTCAGTCAAATTGACCGTGAATTGGTCGTTTTCACCAAAATTGAATATTTTCAAAATATGTTTTTAAGTACCAATTTCATATTGAAACTATGTTTTTAGAAGTGATGCAAGCCAAATTGATCAATTTTATAAAATAAGGAATGGTTATATGACCAATTTTGGCACAACCGGGTCAATTGGCTAGCTTTTTGCTAAAACCCTTTACCATGGTCAAGTATTTTTGACCCAAAAATTTTCTAAAAATGTGGAGAATCAAAACACGGTCGTTTTGATACCTGGATCACCGAATTTGAATTCAAATTGAGCAAAATATGACCAAAATATGAAATCCCTTGAAATTTGGGAAAAATATGGGAAGTCAGAATGGTGACCGTCCTAGTTAGGACGGCTAACCGTCCAGCCTTGGATGGTCACCAGGATGCTCGAGCATATTTTGCAATTTTGGAAGGTTTGAGGCTTTCCCACTTGTTTTGGCTAATTTGGTTCGATTTTTTTTTTTGGATAAATTCGAAAGGGATTCAGTATGTAAACCCTAGGATGAATTGTTCTAAGCCCTAGGATGAGTTTTAGTGCATTTAATCCCAACCATTCAAGGTTTAAAACCCTAACTCTATAAATATGTCATGATAGAGTTAGAGGAAAAGGTGGTTCAGAAGAGAAAAAGGATTCAAGGGTTAGAGAAGGAGGCTACAGATCTGGATTCATCTCTTGAGGGAGAGGAGGAGGATTCAAAGCAATGGAACTTGAAGGAGGTTTGCAAAGAAGAAAGAAGAGAGGTAAGTCTTCCATACAAGCATTTGTTTAGTTTATATATATGTAAATCGTTCATGTGATAGTAGAACTTAGTTCATCTTTGTGTAAGATGAACTAACTTCTATTTTGTATGAGTTTATTATGCATGTTAGAATAGGTTTCTTTTTTTTTTTTCCTCTATTTTATGTGAGTATGCATGCTTAGGGTTAGCTTTTTTATGATTTTATGTGAGTATGCATGATTAGGGTTAGCTTTTTTTTATGATTTTATGTGAGTATGCATGATTAGGGTTAGTTTTATTGTGATTTTATGTGAGAAAGCATGTTTATGATGAATCTTGTTATGATTTTATGTGATTAAACATGTTTAGGATGAGTCTTTTGTTATTAGTTTATATCTGTGAGCATGTTAGGGTAAATATTAGTATGTTTTCATGATCGTTGAAATCCTATGGTGCTCATTTGATAACCATGCGATATTAATGATAATGTAAGAAGGTTAATGCATTATTTCAACATGTGATGAGTCTTAGGTCATTATTTTTCATGTTTTTATAATTATTTAAGCACTTGATATGGACTTGATGATTTGAATCTATAAATTGTGTACGAGGGAGCGTGCAAAGGTAAGATCCTCCCTTTGTGTTTAAAATAATTGTTTAAGCATATTTTTATGTAGTTTTGATATGTTTTTGCATGGTAATTTAGTCAAGCATGTTAGATTGTATGCTAGGGTGTTTATTTGTTATTTTTGTGGACTAAAAATGATTTTTGGGGTATTTAAAACATGTATTCAAATCTGTCCAGATTTGAATATATGTTTTAAAAAGGCTTAATTATCATTTTTAAGCCATGTTTTTACATGATTATTATAGCATTTTCACAGTATATTCATGTAGAAAGCATGTTAGGCCATCTTCATGATTTTTCTTCTTTGTTTTCAAGGTTTTTAGAGTGGTTTAAAGTTCGTATTCAAATCTGTCCGGGTTTGTTTATACCTTTAAATTATTCTAAAAATTGTTTTTAGGTCCAAATCCAACCTAGAAACATGTTTAGGTTCACATAGTGAAATTAGTGTTCATTTAGGAGCATTTTCATACATGGTTAGAATCAATTTCATGTATATTTGATTAATTTGTTTAAATTACAGCATGCATTGCATTAGGATTTTAGGTTTTTAGACTAACTTTAGGGTTAGTTAGAGACCCTAAGATTAGGAAGGTCACTTGACCTTCCCTAGGACTATCCCTTGTTGTAAAGACCGTTAACTGATTTGAGTATTGCATTTGATTTGAGAGTCTATCTTCGAGAGGTTTCCTAAAAGGTTTTTAATGTGATTTTTACGAAATAAACATGATTTTTGTGAAAGATTTGATTATTAAATGATTTTCAAAAGAATTTGAAATGTTTTAAGATTTTTACCTTGGAATGAGATTCCTCCCCACATGATTTGTTTTCTTGAAAAAGATTTTCAATTGGAATTGAATTCTCAAGATAAGAATTGTTTAGAATATTCAAATTTTATGAAAGTCTTTTAATTTGAAATGATTTCAAATAAATGATTTTAAATGAATAAAAAACTCTCGAAGTTAGAGTCTTGAATTAAGTTGAATACCTTTGATAATGTGATCGATTACAATAGGAGAGTCCTAGGGCAGTCGAACTACGTGGACTTTGATATTTGCTAGGTAACACTAGTAAGTTAAGTAGGCGCTAATAGGGCTCAAGTCCGCCCTAGGATGCCCGTAGGGTATTCTAGGTTCTTAAGGTTTGTTTGTATATTTTTTTATTATTAATATAACTAATATAGATTATTGCATTTATATCTCTACTTTCATTGGTTGATTAGATTATTTAGGATTGTTTGATATTAAGAATTTAAATAGCCCAAATAAATTAGAAGTCCTTTAATTAGGGCGAGGTGGGTGCCTACAAGTGAAAGCTTGGAACCTTCCCACGTCATAACCTAGCACCGGATCCATCTCTGGTTCGAAGATTGTCTTTTCATTGAAAATGAAGTTTGTTTTGTTTTATTTAAAATAAAATATTTTTCATGGTTTCCTTATTCCTTAAAAATAAGGTGGCGACTCCTTTGTTTTGTTTTTCTAAAAATCCCTAATCATCGCCCGATGATGATGTGGACAAGCAGCCCCTGCCAAAGGTGCTGGTTCACAGAACTGGCGACTCCGCTGGGGAATATCGAGGGCTAAACTTCATTGATTTAATTGGGCTATTTAATTTCTTAAATTAATTAAAATCAACCACTTGCATTTGTGTGACTGCATATCATTTTAGTTATATTAGCTGCATGTCATTGTGTGATAGGACGATGTTGCCTTGCCAAACAATGGTCTAGTCCTGATCCCTGTCTCCACTCGACACTAGGGCTATCATGACGAAACCATCAACCTATTGTCAAGTACCCTTCGGGGTATATCAAAGATGAATCATGTACCGCTAGACCCACGCGGCACGCCATGTGTCACCTGTGGATAGGTATATGGATTGGTCTGCAATAGAAACCTTTGTACCCACCCTTTGCATTAGTCCATGTAGACAGCCAAATAGGACACTCTACCCTCTAATGCTTGCACACACCTGTTATGCTGCCAGATTTTTGGCACACAATTGTACCGTTATGCTGCCGAAATTCCCTTTTGGCACATAGTTGTACTGTTATGCTGCCAAAATTTTAATTTTGGCACACAACTGCGCCGTTATGCTGCCGAATTTCTTTTAGCACATAATTGAGTCGTTATGCTGCCGATATTGTCCCAATTTGATGTGAGCCTTGTTTGTGAATGCTAGAACCTTTAGGGATATAGTACCCTTCGATAAACTTTGATATTCCCACTATAGGCCCTTTACTTTAAGGATTTTAGTCCTTAAAATGAAAGGACTATTTCGAGAATGGAAGAGAATATTCTAAAGGTACATACCCTTCTGTGATTAGGTTGTTTTGGCTTGCTATGACTGAGATCTTTGATTCAAAGGAAAGTGTCCTGAGAACGAAGGACCGGTCATTGGAGTTGTTCTTTGTGCCCTGTTTGGTCGGTCATGTTTTATTTCCCTATTGGTGATTTTGATTTATTTCCTAATTTCTAAGGAACTACCCTTGTGAAATAGGGAAGTGAGTCGGAATTATGATACGATGGTTTTCTCCTTTTTCTTCCATTCTGTTTGGATGGCACCTCTACGATAGTCTGTTAACATGTTTTAAGCGTCGTGGACTCTTCCATTTTTTCTAAAAAAAACTCTCATCTCATGGTGTAGAATTCTGGCTTGGCGTCGTGATTCTAGAGGTCGCCTTTTCAATATCGAACCCCCAACCACACCCTCAATGGCTGATGGAGAATCTAGCACCACCGCTACAGTGTTGAATGCTATCGTGGACCGGATTGATGCCCTGGCCCGTGAGACTGAACAAATTAAGAAAATGTCCCAAGATAAACAAACCAATACAGATCAGGTTAGGGAGGCCCACTTAGAGAACCCGAAGAGTACCTCTGATCCACCTATCCCGGCCCAAGTTGATGACAGTGCCAAGGCCCAGTTAGGTGTTAAGTCTAAGCCCATCAATCTGGATGGCGAGCCCGATAGATCTAGGTTCCTCTCTGGGGATCCGATTATGTTGTCGAGTAAGGTTGAAGCTTTAGAGAAAGCCCTAAAGGGGATGCGTCGGTCTGATGACATGGTTGATGTTACTTCTTATTCACTGTTTCCCAAGGCCCGTATGCCGTTCAGTTTTAAGATACCTTAGCTAGAGAAGTTTGATGGGATGAGTTGTCCGAAAACCCATTTGAAGATGTATGTGAGGGCGATGCAACCTCGTGGAGCTGATGATGAGCTGTTGGCTTAGATGTTTCATGAATCGTTGAAAAGGTCAGCCTCGAAGTGGTTTCTATCCCTAGATGAGACTAAGTTGAAGACATGGGAGGATGTTTGCAATGAGTTCACTGATCATTACAAGTACAACACTGAGATTGATGTGACTCGTAGGGATCTGAGACTACTAAACAGGAACCGAGGGAGAGTTTCTCTGCCTTCATTTTTAGATGGAGGGCGAAAGCTTCGTAGATGACCCACAGGCCGACAAATGATGAGCAGGTACAAATGGTACTGAAAAGTCTCTTGCCCATTTACAACAAGTATTTGTTCTCGCAGTATTTTCCCAATTTCAAAGCCCTTGTTATTGCTAGTACTCAAGTTGAAGATGCTCTAGCTGGTGGAGCTCTTAAAGCCGATGAACCTTTTAGAAACTGCCAACCACCTCTCAACCATAAACCCAACCCTGAAGTCAATGTCATCACCCAACCTATTCAAGCTACCCAACCAAATCGCCCATTCCAAGCTAGAGAGCCAGCCCGCTAGTTTACCAATCTATACATGTCCCTGGAACGTGTCCTTGAGAAATTGAAGGCACGTGGTCTCCTTACCCCTTTGGAACCCCGATCTCTTCCAAATCCTTTGCCCAAAAATTTCAAAGAGAATGAGTATTGTCAGTTCCACCAATCCAAAGGCCATCACACCAACCAGTGTATGCGCTTTCGCCATGAAATCCAAGACCTCATCGACAAGAAAGTCATTGCCCCACCGAACCCTTCAAACCAACCAAATGTCACCAGTAATCCTCTCCCAACCCATGTCGTACCACCGCCAGCTCAAATCAATGCCCTGGGCCTTGACGACCCAATAATTCGTTACCCAATCCGCCCATATATCCCACTCAAGACTACCTTGACCGAAGCTTTTTACCAAGATCGGTCCCAAGGCCTCATTACCCCACTCATACCCCACTTCCGCAAGCCTTTTTGCCAGTACCACAACATATTTGGGCATGACACAGAAAATTGCATGGTCTTAGGGAAGCTGGTTCAGGATTTACTTGATGATGGGGAATTGTATCAGTATGAAGAACCTGAGCGACCTGAAATTCTCGAAGAAGCTCCTAGAAGTGGGTGTTCCCAACGTCAATTGAAAGAAAGGTATCTAGCTGGAGACCCAGAAGTCGGTTTGTTAGGAGAGTCGAGCGGCAAATTTGATTATTATGTGCTCTATTCATCGAGAAAGATTTCTGATGAACCTATCATTCCTATGGGATGGGATGATTTACATGCAGAAGTTGAACCGAGCATTCCTTCTCCTTCTGAAATACCAAGCCAGGATGTCCTGTGAGAACAGTTTGAGAATAGGACCTCTTCAGTTGCTAAAGTCACCAAAGAAGATGGAGAAGTTGTCTACCATGCTACTTACCCTAGACTTCCATGGGTTGATTCCCACAAATGGCCTAGTTCTGCCTATGCATCCACTATTGCTAAAGATTTGATCGGTTTGATCGAGTGGGAGGATCTCATGAGCACACCTGAGACGATAGAGAATTTGTGGGCTAGTGATGCGGAAGTAGACCATCTAACTCGAGGCGGGCGCCATTTCAAACCATCTCATTTAGAAGCCAGTAATCCGTTGGGAGAATTAGAGAAGGGTCAGCGATCAGATGTTATAGAAGAAGAGGAAGAAATACTAAAACAGTTGAAGAGAACACAGGCTAACATTACCATTTGGGGATTGCTCATGGCTTCACAGAAACACAGGCAGACGGTGCTTCGGTTGCTCAATCAGGTGCAGGTTCCTATTGATACGTCCCCTGAGGGTTTGGTAGGTTTGGTAAATCCAGTTCATCATGGACACTCCATTTCATTTACTAAATCCGACCTGCCCAAGAGTGGAGGTAATCATATGCAAGCTTTGTACATCACAGTAGATATTGTGGGAAAGAGGGTCCCCTCAGTTTTAGTTGATAATGGATCAGCATTGAATGTATGTCCGCTCAGTACTACAACCACATTGGGGATCGAACCATCTGAGTTCTTACCATCAAGACAGACCGTCAGGGCTTATGACAATACTCGTAGAGAAGTTGTGGGAATGGTGACTCTTCCAGTTGTTATCGGGCCAGTTGAATTTAAGGTTGATTTTCAGATCCTAGACGTGCCAGCCAGTTTTAATCTGCTTTTGGGAAGACCGTGGATTCATCCGACCGGGGCTGTACCGTCATCACTTTACCAAAAGATTAAGTTTCCTCACCAAGGGTCAGTGGTTATTTTGAAGGGAGATATGGAAATGAATAGAAATAGTCGAGTGCCAATCTGTGAGATCAGCCAGGAGTCGTCAGAAGTGTTACTTTCAGGATTCGAGTATGTACAGGCTATCGAAGGAGAGCCCAAGCAGAAAGAGTTGATACCTCTTGATTACAATCCCCTTGGGAATTTGCATGTAGGACAGATCATGAAAGGAATGGGATTCTTCCCTGGAATGGGATTAGGCCGAAGATTGCAAGGCATCTCCTAGACTGTGAAGTACCCTTCTGCTATCTATCCTTATGGGTTAGGCTACAAACCTACTAAGGAAGACAAGAAGACAATGGCTCAGAAGAAGAAGGAGAAAGACTCTGCGAAGGCAAAAGGACGAACCCCTGATTCGACCCTTGAGCCGTACAGACCAACTTTGAATGGGGCTTTCATCAAGGAGGGTGCTGATTTTTCGTATTGTGACTTCCCTAAACCATATTACCTTGAGGGTCGGAAGATTAGTGTACCTGGGTTTGAGATTTTCTTTGATGATAAATGGTACCCTCTCATTGCTTCAGTGGTTGATGATGTCGTTACCGGTGAGGATGATAAGGAAGAGAAAGATTGGGTTGAAGACCTTGATGCTGTTACTATGGCAAACATGTTCGGGCAGGCGGTTCTGTTTCTCGAAGAGTATATTTATGAAGTCGAGGCGATTTATCCAATTGAACCCATGACTCCACCTTTACCAAATTGGGGCTTTGAAGATTGTCCTTTCATCCATGATTGTGAGGAGATCGAGTCACTTCCACCTCATGATAACTTGTAGGTGTCTTCAGTAGAATAAGATTTCCCTGTTTTCTTTGTAGTAGTGTAGAATTTCCTTGTTTCCAATAAAAACCTCAACCTCATTTAAGGAGGTAAGAGTGTCAATTTGTTTCATCTTCTGTGTTTTGTTATTCAACTTTCAATCAATAAAAGAAGTATTCATTTTCTTCTCATCTCTCTTGCAATGTCTCTTTTTTATCATCTCTGAATTTGTATGGCATGAATATAGACTCGCGAGAAGATGTTCCTCCTGAGCTTGACGAGCAATATGGAAAGGGACACGCTCAACCTAACATGGATGAATTAATTTCAATCAATTTAGGGATGGATGAATCACCTAAAATAATTAAAATTGGATCAACACTGTCACCGCAAAAGAGAGAATTATTGGTAGAGGTTTTGAAAGAGAACATCGAGGCTTTCGCATGGTCGTACCAAGACATGCCGGGCATTGATCCTGATATTGTGCAACACTTCATTCCCACTAATCCGAACGTCAAGCCAGTCAAGCAGAAACTTTGAAGAATGAAGCCAGAATGGGCATTGAAGATCAGAGATGAGGTGATCAAGCAGATGAATGCCGAATTTTTGCAAGTAGTAGAGTACCCGGAATGGCTAGCTAACATTGTCCTAGTGCCTAAGAAAGATGGAAAAGTACGGATGTGTGTTGATTTCAGAGATCTCAATAAGGCATATCCTAAGGATGACTTCCCTCTGCCACATATTGATATCTTAGTCGACAACACTGCTGGTCATGCACTCTTGTCTTTTATGGATGGCTTTTCGGGTTATAATCAGATCAAGATGGCTTCCCAAGATATTGGAAAGACAGCTTTTATTACACAATGGGGAACGTTTTGTTATCAAGTTATGCCCTTTGGCCTTAAGAATGATGGCACTATTTACCAAAGGATGGCTACCACGTTGCTGCATGATATGATTCACAACGAGGTTGAAGTATATGTGGATGACATGATCGTGAAGTCTGTAGATAGGGAAGAACATCTAGCTGCTCTGAACAAGTTCTTTGAAAGAATTATCAAGTACAAGCTGCGTGAACCCTCAGAAATGTGCCTTCGGAGTGACTGCTGGAAAGCTGCTCGGTTTTATGATCACACAAAGAGGAATAGAAGTAGATCCGGGGAAAATCAAAGCCATCATGGAGATGCAACCACCAAGAACAGAAAAGGAGATTCAAGGACTCTTTGGAAGGATTCAGTTTATCAGCTGTTTCATAGCTCAGTTGACGATTATCTGCGAGCCGATGTTCAAACTGCTAAAGAAGGATGTACCGACCAAGTGGAATGAAGAATGTCAAGAGGCATTTGATACCATCAAAAGGTATTTGAGCAACCCACCAATACTGGTTCTCCCGCGACAAGGTGAACCGTTATTACTCTATTTAACTATCACCGAAACCGCGATGGGAGCTATGTTAGCTCAGTATCTCGAGGAATCATTGAAGGAGAATGTCATTTACTATCTCAGCAAGAAGATGACGGATTATGAAGTAAATTATAGTGCTTTGGAAAAGACATGCGTGGCATTGGTGTGGGCAACTCAAAAGCTTCACCATTACGTGATGTCTTTCCAAGTACTCTTAATCAGCCCAATAGACCCCTTGAAGTATCTGTTGGAAAAGCCTGCTTTGTATTATAAAACAGTATGGTGGTTGTTGTTATTATCAGAGTTCGATATTCAGTACGTGTTGCAGAAATCAGTGAAAGGAAGAGCTATAGCAGAGCATCTGGTAGAATGTGCTACTTCACAAGCAGACAATGTCAATCACTAGTTCCTGGATGAAGAAATCCTTGTGGTAGAGGGGAAGGTGTGGAAAGCGCACTTTGATGGAGCATTGAACAGGAAAGGATCTGGTATAGGAGTTTGTTTAGAAACACCAGAGGATGTGATGATACCTGTGGCAGTGAAACTGAACTTTAAGGCCACCAATAACATTGCTGAGTATGAGGCTTGCATTTTAGCTTTAGAATCAGCATTGGCCTTGAGAGTAGAAGAGCTCGAAGTGTAGGGGGATTCAGCCCTTATCATATGTCAAACTAGAGGAGAGTGGAAAACTAAAGATGAAAAGCTGTTGCCGTATCATGATTACCTAGAGACATTGGTGAAAGAATTCCGTCAAATAAATTTTTTTTATTTGCGGATGCCTTAGCCACTCTAGCATCCATAGCAGAAATTCCAATAGAAGGGAGAGTAGCACCAATGATCATTGAATCTAGAGAAGAACCCATCTACTGTTGTGCACTAAGGGAAGGAGAACCAAACGACAGAAAGCAGCGGTATCATGATATTCAGCAGTACCTGGAAAAAAGGGAGTATCCGCCAGAGGCATCCTATGTTGATCGAAGAACTTTGAGAAGGTTGGCTAGCCAGTTCATCATGTGCAGTGGGAAGTTATACAAAAGATCTTTTGATGGTATCCATCTCTTGTGTGTGAAAGAAGACGAAACAGAACGGATCATTCAAGAAATCATGAAGGGGCTAGGGCTCCACATATGAATGGGTATATGCTCGCGAAGAAGATTTTGAGATTGGGTTACTACTGGTCTACCTTGGAAGGTGATTGTTGTAAACATGTCAAGAAATGTCATAAGTGTCAAGTGTTTGCGAGTGGTAAGCATTAACCATCCATGCCACTCACTACCATGTCATCACCATGGCCATTTACAACATGGGGCATTGATATCATCGGCAAGATCGCTCCTGCAGCCTCGAATGGGCACGAGTACATACTGGTGGCTATTGATTACTTTACCAAGTGGGTAGAAGCAGCGTCGTACAAGACTTTGAATGCTAAGCAGGTCGCCAAGTTCATACAATGCAACATCATTTATCGGTATGGAGTGCCATGGAGTTTATTTCAGATAATGGGCAACACTTTAGAAAAGAGACCGAAGTGCTTCTTAAGAAATATGGTATAGTACATCATCATTCCTCTCCTTATCGTCCGCAGACTAATGGAGCAGTAGAGGCAGCTAACAAAACAAGAATTTAAAGACCATTTTGAAGAAGACCACTGATACGTACAATGATTGGCATGAGAAGTTGCCTCTGGCAATGTGGGGCTATCGCACATCCATTAGGGCATCAACTGGGGCTACGCCTTATTCATTAGTGTATGGTATGGAAGCAGTGTTACCAATTGAGTTGGAGATACCTTCACTAAGAGTAGCTATAGAAAGCCAATTAGCAGAAGCCGATTGGGTGAGGAGTAAATATGAACAGCTGTCGTTGATTGATGAGAATAGACTAAGAGCTCTATACCATGTTCAAGGGTATCAGAGAAGGATAACTCGAGCATTCAACAAGAGAGTTAAAGACAGGGGCTTAAAGAAAGGGGATTTGGTACTCAAAGAAATCAGGATGCCGATTCATGATCCGAGAGGAAAGTTCAAGCCAAGCTGGATGGGACCCTACATCATCAAGGAGATACTATCAGGTGGAGCTGTGCGTCTCATGGATACAGATGGGAATGAGTTCTCTCAACCTACCAATTTAGATCAATTGAAAAAGTATCATGTATAAATTAAAAAAAAAAATAAAATAAAAAAATAAAAATAAAATAAATAAAAAAGCCCGCTAGGTAAAAAACCTGAAAAGGCTGCTTCGGCAAAAATTAGGGCAAGAGCTCCCTTGAACCATTAATTAATCAAACAGTCAAAGCTCAATATACCAATGATCATCTATACTCACATATAAACATAAATATGAAATTTTCATGCTTGAATCAACATAAGACTATGCAAGACTCTCTATATATTCAAAAAATAGTAGCCAGACACTTATTAACCATGCATGAACACAACAAATAAAGCTACTTTAAACATGGTTCATAGTATCATGGATTCCTATGATAAGCCATAGGCTAGATCATGTAATAACCCATGATTTTATGATCCTTATACGAAAGACAGCAACTTCAAATCATCAACATGCGCTCTAAACATGAAATAACTAATGAAAAACAACCCTAAGACATATTCCTAACATGCATACATAAACTAACAAGACTCTAATATGGAAAAAACTTTACCTTTAATCATGCAATATGACTCCATAAACCATATATACAAGATTGACCAAAAACAGAAAACTAATATGCAACCTAACATATTCTATCATGCAAGAATTATGCAATTACTACTCCTAGATATGAATGTCTAATCTAAACATGCATTCCTATTCTACATTATGAATGTAATTAGAAGAAATCAAAGCACACATGCTGAAATTACTTTAACTACACCAAAATTCCTAAAAATCAACTATGTTAAACAACTAAGCATGCTAAGAGTAATGGGAGGAGTTTTTACTTACCTTAGCCTTCTTCTTCCTTGCTCTAAGCCTTCTTCTTCAAGCCCCAATGGCCTCCAATTTTGTAGCTAGGGATGGTTGTAGCTCTCAAGTCTCCAAAAGTCCCCCTAACTCATCACAAGTGATGAATTTATAGAGGAGAGGACTATATGATCAATGGCTCTCATTCAAACACTTAATAATGATCCAAGGGCTCTAATGAAGTCTTCTAAAGTCCCTAGGATCAGATTTGATAGAGCTAAGCCTCCCAAACTGATCCAAAGAGGGTTTAGAAGAGTCCTAAGCGGCCAAAACTCTTAAAAAGCTTAAAATTGGCAAAATTAGGCAAGGGCTTGGGTGACCATCCACCCTAGGACAGTTGGCTATCCCTCATGGACGGTTGGCCGTCCCTAGGGGGATGGTCATCGAGCCTCCAGCACAATTTTGCCCTATTTTGGGCTCCTCTCGACCTGTCTCGGCTGTTTTCGGTTTTTCGGGCCCATTTCAAGTCCAAATTCGACGATTCAAGAACCAAATGACCGTGATTCGATTCTCCATGTTTTGAGAAGTGTTTGTAGTGAAAATGCATTGACCTTAGTCAAGGTTTTTAGGAGAAAGTTGACCGATTAGCTATTTGAGATCGTTTGCACTTCTCAAAACAAGTTTAAGGAAACATTTAAGAAAGTGTTTTAGTTCTTTTGGAAGTTTTGATTTGATAAAAGAATCGAATCCTGGTAATTTCCGATCGAAACCCTAATCTGAGCTTGAAAGGGCCCTTTAGGCCTTAAGAGCCAATCATGAGCCCAAAGGCTCTATGGACCTTACCACTGATCAACTTAGCTATGAAACACACCCTACATATCCATGCTAAAGCCTCGAGGCCATTCAAGACAAGACCGACAGTCATTCAGAGCTTTTATGATCCAAATGGCAACACTGCCTTTCAAGTCACAAAAGGCCTTATTTCCTATCAAGCTTAGCTCGGAATGCTATGAAATTTAACAGGAACATTCCTAGACTCACTAAAAAATAAATGCAAAAAGAATCGACTCAATCTAACCTAAAAACCTACATGCAATAATGACCTCTAACTAACTACACAAAAGAGTACTATGAGCGGCTTAAGGTTTCGACACCCTATTCCACTTCAAATCATAGGCAACCATTCATGACCTTCCCATGGTAAAAAATAGATGTCTACAGAAGCCCCTCGTTGATGTTCATGGCTTTGCCAGTGAATATCAACGAAACAAAATAACATCCCATTTTTGTCGCAACAAAAGAGGGATAACCAAACCAACTACTCTCAAACATTGACTGAATCATTCTCAGAAGTCACACACATACTTCTAATTATCTCATCTTGATGGACCTCAATCCTTTTGGAAGTCACACGCACACTTCCAGTCATCTTATCTTAAGAGGAAATCTCACACACATTTCCAATCATAATATTATCTTAAGAGGAAATCTCACACACATTTCCAATTATCTTATTTTAGGGGACCGCAGTCCTCTTGGAAGTCACACACACACTTCCAATCATCTTATCTTAGAGGAAATCTCACACACATTTCAATCATCTTATCTTTAGAGGAAATCTTACACACATTTTCAATTATCTTCAAAATTGCCAATCACACTTAATCAAATATCGACTTCGTCTATCAACCATCATATTCTAACTCATCAAATCTCCTATGTCAAATAAGAGATTCATCGAACTTGAACTTCGTCAAATCGTATTCTCATTATAAATCTCCAAATCCGATACATCAGATATGAGCTTCATCAAATATGGACTTCGCCAAATCGTATTCTCATTCTAAATCATCAAATCCCTTATGTCAGATATGGGATTCATCAAACATGGACTTTGCCAAATCATATTCTAAATCATCAAATCCCTTATGTCAGATATGGGATTCATCAAACATGGACTTTGCCAAATCATATTCTAAATCATCACATCTTATATGTCAAATATGAACTTTGCCATATGTCAAATATGGACTTCACTT
>JAESVK010000688.1:1231887-1257164 GCA_017140935.1 Hamamelis virginiana | reverse complement strand
CTAGGGAAACACTTATTATCAAAAATGAAAACTGAAATCCTACACTACTCAAAGAAAGCACAAACAAAATCTTATAAGCTATTACTCGGCAGAAACAACTCTTCATCTTTTATGGGCTTTCACTAAGATTCTCCGTCAAGGGATCCATTGGAAAGGGGTGCGGTGGTGGGCTCAAGCTAACTGATTGGAGAAATTGGATGGTGAGACAACTTTGCGGTCAATCAGATCTTGGATTTCATGGCGAAGGCGGTAGCACTGGTTGGTCGAATGGCCCGAGTATTGATGAAAATTATAGTACTCATCTCCATTGAAGGATTTGGGTATGGACTTAGGGAGAGGCCTTGGCTCGAGGGGTTGCAAAAGGTTTTGATCTTTCAATTTCTCGGGGACTTGATCTAAGGGCTTGCAAAGTTCGGCAAACTGACGAGGTGGATGTGAAGGCGATGTAGGTGGGATAATGGTATTGACTTCATCACTTGACCCTTCATCGAAAGTGGTTCGCTGTCTTTTACAAGGTTATTCAACATTGATAGCTCCTTTAACAAGGGCGTCTTCGACTTGGGTCCCAGTCCCAACAAAAGCTTTAAAATTGGGGAAGTACTGTGCAAACAGATACTTGTGGTAGATGGGTAATAAGCTCTTGAGTACCATCTGGATTTGTTCTTCATCGGCTGGTTGGTTGATCATCTGAGAGGCCTTAGCCCTCCACCTCATAATAAAAGCTGAGAATGTCTCATAGGGTTCTTGCTTGATTGTTTCCAAATCACGACGAGTGACATCAATTTCTGTATTGTACTGGTAGTGGCTAATAAACTCAATGCAAACGTCCTCCCACGTCTTTATCTTAGACTCATCCAAATGTAAGAACCATTTCAAAGCAGATCCGGCAAACGACTCATGAAACATTTGGGCTAGTAGCTCATCATCGGCCCCACGGGGATGCATGACTCTCACATACATCTTCAAATGGATCTTAGGATAACCCATCCCATCAAATTTTTCCAATTCCGGCATCCTGAAGTGGCTGGGTAAGCGGACTTTTGGGAACAAGGAAAGTGAGGTCATGTCCATCAAGTCATCAGACCTTCAGAATCCTTTAAGGGCTTTTTCTAAAGCTTCAATCCTACTATTCAGGAGAATAGGCTCTTTAGTAAGATATGAAGGATTTTTGGGTTGAGGGTTCTTATCAAGGTCCATGGGCTTAACGGATTCAAAGATGGGCTTAGGCTTAAGGAATGATTCCTCTATTTCAGCCCCATTCTTTTCGGATAGATCTTGGGTTGCTTTTAGGAAGGCTTCAGCCCTTGTAGTCATGGCTTCAAATCTTTTCATGACAGACTCAAAGGCCACAACAGTAGGGGTAGGGGGAATCTCTTCGTTGTTAGCCATATCGGAATCAGTAGATGAATCAACACTTAACGCAGGCCCACTAGAGTCACGATCCAAGCCAAAATGCTATAAAAAGGAAGTGAAGATTTTGAAATCAATTTAAAGCCCCGTGATTGCTTTTTGAAAAAGAATGATATTTTACAAAACTCACAAAGCCCCTACTTTCTAGGACATTCCTTTGAAAAGGATGAAGGTTCACACCAAAAGCACGTGAGGTAGACTAGGAAATCTTAGGGAAATAAGCCCCTAGTAAAGACACTCAGAATGAACAGACCTATAGAACATGGGCTTAAAGCCCACACAATTCCCACTTTCTCTCTTTACAAGGCCCACATATGGACAAACGGTCTAAAAGTTCAGGCTGAAGGCCCACACACTAATCTCATCTTCTAAAGCCCACTAGTGGACAAAATGATTTGGACAGCATAATGCTACCAAGGCCTGGGGCCCACTAGAAGATCTCCAAATTTATCATAAGGGCATGGGACTAAAGCCCGCATGCGAAAACTCAACTCCATCTCTTGAATCTAAGACCAAACGGGCAATATAACACCTCTATGGGCCTAGGGCCCAACAACATGTAGAATGCCATATCTCCTACCAAACACCTTAACTCTTGGGAACACTTTCCTTACAAGTTTAGGGTAATCGATGAGAAACATAGGCCCACGGGCCTAAGGTCTTAAAGGTTCTACACACATCACAATCAAAGGATCACAGAACCAGAGGTCAAACCGGCAGCATAACAATACAATAGAGTATGTGATAAATGTGTAGGGTATGTGTCCTACAAGAACTTTCTGTATGTACTAATGCAGGGTAGGCTGAGTGTCCCTTACTCGCTCGGTCCAATCGATATACCTAACCACATATGACATCAGGAATGCCCCGTGGGTCCAATAATACGTGATTGGTCTGTTTGATATACCCAAGGGTATGTGGCAAGAAGAGTGATGCCTTTCGCATACATGGAACCCGAGAGTCAAAGAAACCGGGCCCAGGGCTAGGCTCATTGTTGGCAAGGATACAACGTCCTAAACATGCAAAGTCAATGCGCACACAATGCAGAAATTAAAGTCAAATAGTCATGCAAATGCAAGTGGGGGATTTTATTAATTAAGAAATTGAAAAGCCCAAAAATAATTAAACGGAGTTTAGCCATTGACATCCCCAGCGGAGTCGCCAATTTGTGAACCAGCCACCGCGAATCGGGAGGCATTTCACTTATCATCGTGGATTGTAGATAACTCATTATCCGTCTTGATTTATCCTTCTCTATTATCTACTCATTTATCCTTCTCTATTATCAACTCAAGATTGAGTTTTGAAAAAAGGATAAGAGTTTGAGAAAAACTGGGAGTCGCCACCTTATTTTTAAGGAACAAGGAAACCATAAAAAGGAGTTTTATTTTCAATAAAACAATGACCCCATATTTTGGAAAAGCATGGTCTTCGAATCAAAGTTTGGATTCGGGGGCTAGGTTATGAGATAGGAAGGTTCCAGGACACATCCTGTAGGCACCTATCTCACCCTAATTAAAGGTCTCCTAATTAAGTTTGGGCTTTATCAAAATCTTATCACAACAATGCTATTTATCTAATCAACCACAAATATGAATAAAATAATAATAATAATAATAGATAATAAAAAAGTAAACACAATCCTAAAGATCTTAAAAGATTTACAGTCAATGTAAGATTGGACTTGAACCCTATTGGCGGCCTACGTACCTTATCAGTTGTCTGACAAGAATCAAAGTCCACGTAGTTCGATTACCTAGGACTCATCCTAAGATAGGGAACTACCTTCAATTATCTTTTAAGATTTATCTAGAACTCTAATCTAGAGAGACTTCTTTTTCGAACAAAATTCCTTTCAAAGGACAATTCTTTTATAATCACACTTCTTTTCCAAATCAAATTCTTTTCTTATCAAAAAAATTTTCAAGAAAGTCTCTTCTAGACTAAAACTCTAACTAAACCAAAAAATTGACTTTTGAGGATAATCCCTTATCCTAAGGGAGTCCTAAGGAGGTAGGACACCTCTCCTAATCCTAAGGTCTCTAAAATACCTTTCCTACTTGTATCTAGACTCTAACACTAACTAAAACACTTCCTAACATACTAACAAAAATGGACAACAACTTAAACACATCTAAATATGCAAAACAGTCCTTGAATAATACAAAAAGGGATCCTAACCTTTGCTAGGTTGTCCTAGAATCAATTTCTAACCTAAATGCCTAAAAAATACATTAAACTAAGGTAGTTAAAGGATGTTTAAGCCGCTGGACAGCAACTTAAAGATACCTTAATGTAATGTCAAAACATAAAAAAATAATCTAATAAATGATGCATGCTTCCTATAATGCGAATATGTGATAAAATGCAATAAAAACACAAATTCATGCTCATATATGAATATCAAAACATCAAAGGTTTCATAGATAATCACAAGAGAAGAAACTCACCTTGGTAAGCTCCCTTGAACCATTCATTAATCAAACAGTCAAAGCTCAATATACCAATGATCATCTATACTCACATATAGACATAAATATGAAATTTTCATGCTTGAATCAACATAAGACTATGCAAGACTCTCTATTTATGCAAAAAATAGTAGCTAGACACTTATTAACCATGCATGAACACAACAAATAAAGCTACTTTAAACATGGTTCATAGTATCATGGATTCCCATGATAAGCCATAGGCTAGATCATGTAATAACCCATAATTTTATGATCCTTATACAAAAGACAGCAACTTCAAATCATCAACATGCGCTCTAAACATGAAATAACTAATGAAGAACAACCCTAAGACATATTCCTAACATGCATACATAAACTAACAAGACTCTAATATGGAAAAAACTCTACCTTTAATCATGCAATATGACTCCATAAACCATATATAAAAGATTGACCCAAAACAGAAAACTAATATGCAACCTAACATATTCTATCATGAAAAAATTATTCAATTACTACTCCTAGATATGAATTTCTAATCTAAACATGCATTTCTATTCTACATTATGAATGTAATTAGAAGAAATCAAAGCACACATGCTGAAATTACTTTAACTACACCAAAATTCCTAAAAATCAACTATGTTAAACAACTAAGCATGCTAAGACTAATGGGAGGAGTTTTTATTTACCTTAGCCTTCTTCTTCCTTGCTCCAAGCCTTCTTCTTCAAGCCCTAATGGCCTCCAATTTCGTAGCTAGGGATGGTTGTAGCTCTCAAGTCTCCAAAAGTCCCCCTAACTCATTACAAGTGATGAATTTATAGATGAGAGGCCTATATGATCAATGGCTCTCATTTAAACCCTTAAGAATGATCCAAGGGCTCTAATGAAGTCTTCTAAAGTCCCTAAGATCAGATTTGGTCGAGCTAAGCCTCCCAAACTAATCCAAAGAGGGTTTGGAAGAGTCCCAAGCCGCCAAAACTCTTAAAAAGCTTAAAATTGGCAAAATTAGGCGAGGGCTCGGGTGACCATCCACCCTAGGACGGTTGGCTGTCCCTCATGGACTGTTAGCCGTCCCAAGGGGGATGGTCATCGAGCCCCTAGCCCAATTTTGCCCTATTTTGGGCTTCTCTCGACCCGTCTCGGCTGTTTTTGGCTTTTCGGGCCCATTTCAAGTCCAAATTCGACGATTCAAGAACCATATGACCGTGATTCGATTCTCCGTATTTTGAGAAGTGTTTGTAGTGAAAATGCATTGACCTTAGTCAAGGTTTTTAGGAGAAAGTCGACCGATTAGCTGTTTTAGGTTTGTTAAGCCCAATTAGGGTTTTGAAATCTGCTAACCGATTACTCTTGAGATCGTTTCAACTTCTCAAAACGAGTTTTAGGAAACATTTAAGAAAGTGTTTTAGTTCTTTTGGAAGTTTTGATTTGATAAAAAATCGAATCTTGGTCATTTCCGATTGAAACCTTAATCTGAGATTGAAAGGGCCCTTTGGGCCTTAAGAGCCAATCATGAGCCCAAAGGCTCTATGGACCATACCACTGATCAACTTAGCTACCAAACACACCCTACATATCCATGCTAAAGCCTCGAGGCCATTCAAGACAAGACCGACAATCATTCAGAGCTTTTATGATCCAAAGGGCAACACTGTCTTTCAAGTCACAAAAGGCCTTATTTCCTATCAAGCTTGGCTCGGAATGCTATGAAATTTAACAGGAACATTCCTAGACTCACTAAAAACTAAATACAAAAAAAAAACAATTCAATCTAACCTAAAAACCTACATACAATAATGACCTCTAACTAACTACACAAAAGAGTACTATGAGCGGCTTAAGGTTTCGACACCCTATTCAACTTCAAATCATAGGCAACCATTCATGACCCTTCCCATGGTAAAAAATGGATGTCTACACCTCTATCAATAGAGAATCAGTTCTAACCAACCTATTTTCATGGCCTTAACTCCCTCTATCGATAGAAGTGCTTCTATCAATAGACAAGTCTAAATTCGCGAGAGTCCAAGCCTCAACATGCCAAAACTCATACCAAACTCCAATATCACCAATCAAACTTTCAAATATCAACTTGTAACACTGAATTGACTCCCAAAGGACTTCAAAAACACTAAACTAGACCAAACAACAAAGATCTAACAGTTCGACCTTAAGATCCACAAAGTTTTTGGCATAAAACTCACATAAACCCATAAATAACATATTTCATACCAAACCTCTCCAAATCTCTCAATAAATCTATAAAACTTAACAACATCACAAAAACTCTCCCTAATAATCCCTTATCAACAATCATCCAACATTCCATGACATTTCACCCACACTCAACAAATGGGTATGGGCCAAAACATAAAAAAATAAAGAAAAATATGAAAATAAGCACGGTTCTTACCTTCACCGGCATTTCAACGTTGATAATGGCTCTCCAGCAACCTTGGGCACTTCCGATCACCCTCTCTCTCTCCTCCTTCTCTCTCACTCGGTTCTTACTCTCTTCTCTCTTAATAGCACCGATTTTTTTTTTTTTTTTAAACAAGGATTCAAATCACCCAATCATAAACACATAAAATAATAAAAAAATACATAGAGGTTTTCATATCTTTGTTCCATGCCCCTTAGTAAATATGCAACTAATCCACTTGAGCATAGCTTTAAAGATTTTTCCACTTCATGCTTGAGCTTGACTTTCCTTGACTTGCCTCTTTGTTATCTTGGTTCCTACCTTGCAAATTTACACTAAAATATAAACTATTAGAAACATAAGACAATGTTTGTTATCATCAAAAGTTTTGATTCAAAACTAAGGGTGGCAAATGGGCGGGTTTGGATTGGGTCTAAATGGGTTGGGCCACAAAATGTACATGACCCATTTATGAACCATTTAAGGTACCATGTGTTGACCCATTTAGACCCACCAACCCATATATCATGACCCAACCCGACCCGCGAACCCATATATCATGCCTTGAACTTTTTTTTTTTTTTTTTTAATTTATAAAAAAAAAAATTTTAATTTTTTTTTTTTAAATTTAACACATATACATGCCAACAAAAAAAAATAAAATTGCCGCATTTAACAGCAAAATTTAACATGTCATATATATTCAAATCTCATTCGAGATCTTTCTTCATGGGTTGAGCCGACCCAACTCATATATCATGGGTCAACCCGTTATATATATATATATATATATATATATATATATATATATATCGTTCGAGATCTTTTTTCATGGATCAAGCATACCCGACCCACCAACCCATTTATCATGGGTCGACCCGCTTTTTTTTTTTTTTACCTCATATACATGCCAACAAAATAAAATAAAATAAAATTGCCACATTTAACAATAAAATTTATCATATCATATTTAAATTTTCAACAAAAACTGCATTCTTACAGTTATTCAAAATGTAACAATATTGCAGTCATTTTTTTTTTAAAACCAACCGTTGGATCATCCTAATTTTTGGTAGGCATGACATTCATAAGATGAGTATTTTATCCAATGGTCAATTTTTTAAAATATATTCTGCAACTAACCCTACAGACTCACAGAATGTCAAAATATATAAAATTGAAGGTTTTTTGACATGTTAAATTTTGTTGTTAAATGCGGCAATTTTATTTTATTTTGTTGGCGTGTATATAAGTTTTAAAAAAAGAAAAAAAACGGGTCGACCCATAGTTTGGTGGGTCGGGTCGACCCATGAAGAGATATATTGAACGAGATTTGTATATATAGATATATATATATATATAGCATGTTAAATTTTGTTGTTAAATGTGGCAATTTTATTTTATTTTATTGGCATGTATATGCATTATTTATTTTTTTAAAAAAAATAAATAAATAAATAAAAACGGGTCAACCCATGATATATGGGTTGGTGGGCCGGGTCGACTCATGAAAAGAGAGATCTCGAACGAGATTTGTATATATATGACAAGTTAAATTTTATTGTTAAATTCGGTAATTTTATTTTATTTTATTTTTTTTGTTGACGTGTATATGCATATATAAAAATAAAAATAAAATAATAAAATAATAAAAAAAGGTCGACCCATGATATATGGGTTTGCGGGTCGGGTCGACCCATGATATATGGGCATGGGTCAAGACATGGTACTAATTAAATGAGTATATGTCACAAACCTAAGAACATTATATAAATAGATTTAATTAGTTAGGTACCCAATGGGTGCCATGAGTTACCCATATCCAACCCAATTATAAATGGGTTTAATTGGGTGACCCAATTATGACCCGTTTATTAAATTGTACCAACCCAAACCCAATAATGTTGGGCGGGTTTGGGCGGGTTGATGGGTCTGGGCCAATTTTGTCAACCCTATTCAAAACTATTCAACAAATTTGGATTGAAGCTATAAGGCTAACATCAAGTTTCCTTGATTTTAGGCAAAAATATAGGGAAATATTACTTGCCTAGAGTCCAAGACTTTTGGATCAAAGTTGACTTTTCCTTTTGATATTAAGGGCATTTTTGTTATTCTATATTTTTAGGGACTTTTCGGTATCAATCTTTTTTGGCTAGGCTTTTGAGTCTAAATCTTTAGAACGCGAGAACTTTTATTTTTCTTTACCTTTTCTTTACAATAAGTTATGTGGAAAATTATATGAAAGAAAAACTCTGCATTTATATGGAGAGGGAAATTTTCTTTCCATAATTTATGTACTGCCTTAAAGGGCATTATCTTATTAAATGTCTACCTACTATTTTTTATTTTCTATCTAACAATTTATAAGTCATGCAGCTAGTCTCGATCCTATAAGCACGTCTATACCTATATTATCGTTAGCCCACTTTTACTGGAATAGATCGATATTTTGAAAAATTGACTGTTGGATTAGATAATCTTTTTATGTATGTCATGTTTGCCAAAAATCACAGTGATCCAACGATCGGTTTTCAAAATATAGACTGTTAAACAATTGTTACAATATTTAACGGTAAATACTATCAGAGTATTTTACAGACTGTATTTTGAAAATCGATTGTCGGATTACTGTAATTTTTGGTAAACATGACATATATAAGAAGATTGTCTCATCCAATTAATGATCGATTTTTCAAAATATCTATCTTATGACTTGTAGAAACGGTGGGCTAACGATAAAAGAAGTTAATTAGTCACGAGGTTTGCACTTTGCACTACATATTCTATTGAATGCGTTGGACGACCGGTAGAAAATAAAGGCTTATGTATATATGAAATTAATTCCAATACTGACAATCGGATGTTGATGAAGACCATTTAGATCGATGCAGTTGTAAAATGAACGTAGACAGTAGAAAAGTGGTGGTGTATGGATGGAATATAAAAGTGATGGTAATTAGTGGGAAGTGGGAAGTGGGAATCGGGAAGTGGGAGGTGACAGCACATGGGTTGATGCGGCTAACTGCTAAGATACAATTAATTGAGGCTGATAAAGGGCAAAGGGATGAAAAGAAGATGACAAATAAAGACAATGGCTTCAGTTCACGGGTGACAATATTTCGTGACTTTTATACCATACCATACCATATAATATATATATATATATATATTATTGAGAAATTGAGAAATTAAGAGATCAAGAAATAGGAGTAGCTACTCCAGTTGCCAACAAATCTGTAATCTCACAAAGCAAGGCAAAGCTACTCTCTCTCTCTCTCTCTCTCTTCGATCTTAATTCATTTACCATGTCTTCGACAACTGCATCAACTTCTTCTTCTTCTTGGTGGTGGTGGGGGATGAAAATCATAATGGTTGGTGTGATGAGTTGTGGGTGTGTTGAAGGTGTGAATATTAATGAAGGAAAAGCATCAGTGCCGGGGAAGAATAATATTAGTAAGGTGGAAGATGCGGCGTATTTCCACATATACTACGGACAGACCTTCAAAGTCATTAAGAATGCCATTGACACCAAGACCTATCTTCTCATCCAGGTACGTATATACCTCTTCCTTATTTCCTTAACTAAAATATGTTAGAAGTCTTGTAACTCTGCGTGCGTTTGGTTTGTGAGAATAGGAATGTGGGAATGGGAATCCCATTCCTATTTCAAGTATTTTCATGTTTAGATCGATCACTAATTTTTTAAAACTTATTTTTGGGAATGGATCTTAAGTGGGAATGGAATGCCCAAAGTATATATTTGGGTATTCAAAATCCACATTGGAGTTAGGTTTTATGATTCCCATTCCTAAGGAATCAAACCTCACTCCAATCTATTACTGTTCACCCTAAAAATTTCTATGGACCTTAGGTGTGAGCACTTCAGCCTAGCAGCTATCACACGGGCGTGCCAACTGCAATCAAGGCGGTTGCAGTTTCTGGAGTCTTTGAGTGCAAAGACGTGTGTGCCTTGAGATGTGAAAATGCAACGAATTGAAGGAATTAACAAAAATAAAAATTACAAGAAACGTACCATTTGTTGGTCTCGTAAGCTCATTTGATTAAAAAATTTGCAAATGATGAATCCAGCAAGAAACCAGATCGAGTACAGCTTGACTATAGAAATAAAATACTCCTAAACTAGGAAAGTAAATTGACAGAAAGTAAATTGGCAGGAAGCAAAAGAAAGCAAATAATGATAAAAAGCAGGTTGTGTTTGATGTTGATTGATGTTTCGTCCTTGACTTCTTTTGGCTTTTATAGGAAGGCAACTTTGGCTATCTAGATGACAAGTGTCCGCCCATGTTCTTGGCCCATTATCCACCTCCTTCTCAAGCTATCTTCTACTTCTCACGTTCTAGCAGTTATAGCCTTTTGACTCCCTTTTAGGTGCTGACATGTGTCAAGCCATGATCTCATAGCCTATTGACTCCTTTTAGGTGCTGACATGTGTCAAGCCATGATCTCCACTAAATTGGTCTTTCTCCTTAGAAATAGGGAATGGCCGTATGATTGATATTTCTGGGGTGGCTGAAAATCTTCTTGGTTGATTTTTAGGGTAGCCGATTTTTCATAGGTCGATTTATATTACTTTTTCTTTACGGCCGAAATTCCCTTCTTTCAATCTTAGTTTAAACTATCTCTAGGATGGCCGACAATCTACTTGGCCGATTTCTTCAGGGTGGCCGACGATTTATTTGGCCGATTTATATAACTTCTTCTTTACGGCCGAAATTTCATTCCCTCAAACTCAGCCAAAAATCTTTTCTTTATATTTCAGTTAAAATATGATGGCCGATTTTTTGGTGTGCCAACAATTACTACCACCAACACTACATGCTTGTCACCACCACCACCACCATTACCACAGCACCACCACCGCCACCAATCCTCCTCCTCTACCACCATCACCATCACCACAACTGCCACTGCCGCTAGCCTACCACCACAACCACCACCAGTCTGGCACTGCTACTACTACAACAACCACCACCACCACCACCACGAGTATTGTCACCACCATCCCACAATCATGTAACAAAGGTATTTTTAAAAATTGTATTAATTTAAAAAAAAAAAAAAAAAACATCAAATTTGATATATCTAAGTTAAAAAGATATTAATTAACTCACAAAGTGGTCTGAATTAGACCCAAATCCAAAAAACAAAAACCCAAAGGCCAGTCCTAAGCTTGAGATATGTTAAAGGTTTGGGTCGGGCCAGGCTTAGGGTTGGTCGTAGGGCTACACTAAGGCTTAGCCTTTCATTGTCGGCCTAGTCTGAGCCCCGAACTATAAGCATCATTCGGCCACAATAAGGTTAGTAAAACAATCTTCCATCGTGTATGAATTGAGGCCCATAGATAGAAAAACACATGTATGCCAAATTATGCTAAAAGATGTGATCATCATATATGTGAACCCGATCCAAAATCCAAAATCTCCTACTCGTCCATATTGGGCACCATGTCCACAAACTGTTTTCACTATCTCATACCCCAATCCTCTTCTTATACAGAAAATGGAGCGTGCGACCTGACGAGAAGGTGTAAGGTACGTAGGAATGTTATATCAAGTCACCATCTAACTAACATAGCACATCAATCATAATATTTCATCTATGCCCCAGATCGTCATATCACACTAGATCAAGCATATTTTAACGCCTCATGAGTCAAAATTCAAAAACTATGCTTGTCCTCAAAACAATTTATTTGCACGTACTCATAATTATATTAAACCACATGTTCAACATATATAATCGTCCAGACTATTAGCTACAAAACATAGTGGGATATCAAACGATCTTCCTCAATTGCTCATGCCAATTCATTTGGATTTAACTGCTTTCCTAGATGTGCTTCGCTGGATCACATCTTTTATAACCCTTGGATAACATGCTAAAGTAGCAACATCAAA
Source organism: Hamamelis virginiana (assembly GCA_017140935.1). Classification (NCBI taxonomy): domain Eukaryota; kingdom Viridiplantae; phylum Streptophyta; class Magnoliopsida; order Saxifragales; family Hamamelidaceae; genus Hamamelis; species Hamamelis virginiana. The sequence goes on along the minus strand of JAESVK010000688.1, from coordinate 1,244,954 downwards.
TCCTCACTTCATGACATAGTCCCAAGTTCAAGAGCACAAAATAGACCTGATCGAGTTGATCTATTAAGGATCACACAGTACTAGACTATGGATCCATCCAGACGCTCCCTTTAAATGGTTTTCTATAGCACATACAATATGAAATGTATGCTACAGCAGAGTTCCCAAAAGATAGGTCTGCCACACTCAAATTACCGTACGAATCTTATTCTAGTCGCCACACAAGCGCCAAACTTGAGTTTCTTAGCACAATCGCTTATTGAGCGTCTGTCCAAGACGTCACATTCGGCTTTATTCAGGCTTTATAAAGTTATAAAAGTACTTAATATTGGTCACTTATGAGTCCCATCTTAGCCCAGCTAAGTCGACGTACATTAAAAGAAAAAAATACTTTTGCTCGATCGCTTTCTAAGTGCCAAAAATATCTTCCTTGATCGCTTTCTAAGCGCCAATATTATTGTCTCATCTTACTCGTTATTTAAACGACAAAGTGATCGCTAGCTTGTATGGGTAAGCCGATCTAAACTTGGCGACAAGATAAATAATGTGTGCTAGATTATAGTATCAATTATGTCATAATATAAAACATAATAATAAATGCATAAGATACTCATAATAAAAAACATCATTCATTAAAGTCAATAAGGTATCCAAAATACACATCAAATCCTAACAAGCCCCAAACTCCTAACATGAGTCTGAAAGACATTTCTAGTAGTGGCTTTGGTAAGTGGGTCAGCTACCATTCTGATAGTGGAGATATGTTGTAGGATTACCTCCCCTCATGCAACAACATCATGAATGTAACGAAAACAAAGATCTATATGTTTGGTTCTTCCATGATACTTGGGGTCTCTAGTGTATGTTAAAGCTGTCATGCTGTCAACATAGATTATAACCTCATCTACAAGAGCTGTGACCCCAAGACGCTGGAAGAATCTCCTCAGCAAAATAGCCTCATGTACTACCGCTGAACAGGCAACATACTCCGACTCCATTGTGGACAAAGCAATGCAGGACTGTTTCTTACTGCACCAAGAAACAACCGCCCTATTGAGTATAAATGCATAACCCGTGGTGCATTTACGCTCATCTATGTCACTAGCCCAGTCTGCATCACTATATCCCTTTAATCTCATGTGTCCACCCTGATAGAAAATAATGAGTTCCAATGTTCCACGAAGGTAACGAAAAATCCTTTTAACCGTTTGCTAATGAACATGTCCTAGGTTACTTTAGTAATGACTGACCATTCCAACTACAAAGCATATATCCTGTCCAGTACACAACATAGCATACATCAGACTACTAACTGCACTCGTATATGGAATTATTTCCAATTTTTTCTTTTCCTCATCTGTCTTTGGGCATGAGTTAAGGCTCAATGTATGTCTCTTCTCGATTGGAGTGTCAATGGGTTTGGAGTTATGTATTCGAACTTGTTCTAAAATCTTCTTAATGTAAGTCTCTTGGGACAAACCAAGAAGTCTCTTAAAGTGATCCCTTAAAACCCCAACTCCGAGCTGTTTCATCCATGTCAATCATCTCAAAAGTAGAGGACAACCACCCTTTGGTGGCTATAATCATCTCCATATCATTCCCAGCCAATAATATGTCATTAACATACAATGATAGAATAAGAAAACTTTTCTCTGATCGTTTGACATACACACAGTGGTTCTCTTCTAGTATCTCAAAATAATTGTAGCAATGGCCTGATGAAACCTGAAGTACCACTGTCTAGACGATTGATTTAGGCTATAAATAGAACGTTTCAGGAAGCATACTTTGCGCTCTTGTTCTTTGACCTTAAAGCTAATGGGATGATCCACATAGATCTCCTCGTCTAGTTCTCCATTGAGAAATGCAATCTTCATGTCCATTTGGAAGAACACCTAATCTAAGTGGGTGACAATAGCTAGAATGAAGCGAATATAGGCAAATCTCATCACCGGGGAGAACGTCTCTTCATAATTTATACCCTCTCTTTGGGTATAGCCCTTCGTCACAAGATGGGCTTTATATTTGTCAATAGATCCATCTGCCTTGCACTTTACTTTGAAAACCCATTTGTTTTCAATAGCTTTGCCCCCGGGTGAAAGATGTATCAACTCCTAGCTAGACTTGGTTCTTTTCCATGGAACTTATCTAATCCTTGCCAGCTTTCCCATTACGTTTTCCTTGTCCATTACGCTTAGGCCTGAATGCCTGGCACAGTCCTGCTTGAGCAATAAGGACAGATATAATGCATCCCTAGACGGTCCGCTTCAAGCTCAAGGTTGCGAGAAATATCAACAAAAGTTTTGATTTTCAGTTAATTCCACATGTCTCGGGCTGTGGGGTTATTCTCAAATTCCCCTAATAAGATCATTGTGCATGCTACTATGCATTGAAAAGCATGCACAACGATCTTTTTTAACCCAAGCTAGGTAGGCTTCCTTGTCATAGCGATGCTCGGTAGTGGAGTGGTTCATTCTTCAGGTTCATTCATGACAATGGTCAAAGTATCTAATACATCATGTTCATTAAGCAGATGGATGAAAAACAACCACATTTCAACTATGAAAAGGGTTTATGGTCAATTGAACTTAGGACACATAAAAATTAAAAATACATATCAACATACTCACTTTATCAATTATGCAAAAATAATCCAACCACCATCATTAATCTAAATTAAATGATAGTAAACAATAAAAAAATTTGCCTCTAATCATGATTATTCATAAATGAGAAAAATATGCGTAAAAAAATAAGCTACTGGCCGAATATAGAAGCTCACCAATATATGTGTGTGCTCACTAATATGTACAGAAAAGAAAAGTACTGGCCATATACTTTCACAAAGAAAAGCAAAACAAGTCATCTAATGTGATTCGATTTCTTGAAATTCAATTATGAATGGGTCCCACTATAGTGATAATTAGGGGTGTTCACTAGTCCGGTTTGGGCAGTTTCGCCTTTATTTTGGGACCAAACCGAAAATTCTAAAATTCTGGTTTGTATTTTTCATAAACCATATCAGACCAATTAAAGTATAAAACCAATTCCGTTTGGTTTGGCCGGTTTGACCAATTTTGAAATTATTTATTTTTATATTTTTTTCCCACTACTTCTTGGCTTCTAACTTTTAATTTTGGGCCTTTTAGCCCAATACAATATAGACAACCAAATTCTTGTACCTTCAAAATGTAAAAAATCTGTTTTGGGGGCTTAATTTTGGTCACTAAACTCCTTGGAAGTTCCTGTTTAGCTTATAGAGATATTAATTATATTATGTACTTCTTTAGTTTATAAAAGTATCAAATATATGAGAAGTTTATATAGTTAGGATTATCCAGCTGTACACCAAAACTCCAAAATGCATTGTTTAAATTTTAAAGATTGTATATATATATATATATATATAGGTTTGGTCCGATTTATAATGGTTTGGAAATTGCCTAAACTAGGACCAAACCAAACCAGTCTTTTAGTTTGATTTGGTTTGGCTTTCCAATTTGGTTGGTTTTTTCAACACCCCTAATGATAATCATGTGAAAAACCTACAGTATTTCAAGAAGACAAGAAGATGGCTTGTGGTGAAGAAGAAAAAATATATATAGAAGAAAATGAGCCTTTCATATACTGTACCTACATCATCTTGTTTGGGTGAAATGGGTTATGATCCCATGTGTAATTCGCAATGTTATCAAACCCAGACCGGCCTGGCCACCGGTCCCCTCTCCGATTGGCTTAACCCACAAAAATCCATTCAAGTAAAAAACCGCTCTCTTTTACAAAACCAGGTCAACCCGGTTAAAAAACCGGGCGGTTTTTTTTTTTAAGGTGTGAAAATGACTAAAATAGCCTCAATCTTTTTAAAATCTCTTAAAGCCAAGAAGGCTAAAAAGGTAAATTAGTTTAAAAAAATCCCAAATAGCAAAAAGAAACCCAAGCACCTAATTTAATAATACAATATTCTTATCTTGCATTTTAAAAAATATATATAATAAAGATTGATCAATTTTCAATTTTGATGACTGCACATAAATTCAAATATATGAATTGATTGTACAAACATTTTAAAAAAATTATATTTTGAATCATTTACAGCTTTTATTCTAATAAATAAATAAATAATAATATATTTATGACGTCATGGTGACGTTACGATTCAACCCGGTTGACTCGACGATTGAACTGGTTGATCCTTAACCTGGTAACTTTTCCGATTCGATGAACGGTCCGGGTTTTAAAACATTGGTAATTCTTGGATTATGCAATTCAGTTCCAAACATTCTTATTTCTTTGTTTTCACTATTCGCGGAAACAAATGTATATATACAGTCCCGATCTAGTCAGCAAATGTTTACATCAGTTATATTAGCATGAAGGTCATAGATAACTGTGTGATGCATATTTTGAAAAAGTGACAATTGGATTAAATACTGTACTTATGGATGCTATGTACGCCAAAAATCACGGTGATCTAATGTTAGAATTTTAAAATATAGTTATGAAAAACCGTCATCACTAAAGTAGTCACAATTTTTCTTAGTGAAATTTATGAAAAACCGACCATTGGATTGCTATGATTTTTGGCATACATGACATGTAAAAGTAAAGTATCTAATCCAATGGTCAATTTTTTAAAATATGCATCACACACTTGTTTATAGCCTTCATGCCGACATAACCTTATATAAGCATATGCTAACTTGATCATTCCTATGTATATATAATCCAAAATTTTATTATCCAACGTATATATATATGATGAGGCGAAAACAAGCAAATAGACATGGCTTTGATACCAATGTTGTTAAATCAATTGATATATAAAATAGGGTAGGAATACCTCAACGGAAGCACAGAGTCCACGTGTAGGATCTTCGTGTTGCTTGAATTACTAGCCCCCTTATGCAATCACGAATTGATCGAATGAACTTCCTTTCGTAATGGAAGAGGCTACTAGAGTTTCTCTATATATTCACATTCCAAGTTTTAAGGCACTGATGATGGTGGCCTTGAAGAGGATGACTACTTGACTAGAGAAAACAGAGAGAGAGAGAGAGAGAGAGAGAGAGAGTTCTCATACTCACCAGATGAACGTACTTCATTACTCTTATCATTATCTGTAATTTATAAGTTGACAGATAAGTATGTTAAGAGTTCTAGTTAGTTCATCAAGGAACTTGAGTGGTAATTGTCTACGACCACTCATCTGATTGCCTGTGTAGATGCTCCACGGGTCATGGGTCGGTACAAACCCGAGCCAAAATCCAACAGTAACAATGCATGAATTTTTTCAATCTAAGAAAACAAATATGATAAATCTATGGAAAAAATATATTTACTTGTGTTTTTTGGATGATTTTTCTTATCTTCTACTTGTTCCTAATAGTTAATCATAAACAGGATAACTCAAGGATGGCGGCAAGAACAAAATATTGCACCGCAAGAATCAAATCATTTATCATCCCTTTGGCAAACTATTCAGTTGATACCGATTATACTCCAGGTAATTATAATAAGGGCCCATTTGTGTTAGCTTTTTTTTTTAAGATCACTTTTGGAGTTATACTCAAATCATGTCTTCACATATAAAAATTTCAATATTAGGAATGACTGTGGCAAAACTTGGGGCCTCTAGATTTTGCCACAATAACTTATAATATAATATAAAAATTTTGCCAACCATCTTATCATTCCTCGAGTTGTCTACAAGTGATTATCATTCCATCTCTTAGATTAAGTAGAATTTTGACCTTCAAAAGTGAATCTAAGAAAGTCTAATGAAAATGGGCCATTAGCCACCCGCATTAAATTCTTGCTCATTTTTAAAGTACATTATAGCTAGAGAGAGTAATTATTTCAATGATTTAAAACCCGGACCGGCCCGACCGGTTGAACCGGAACTCGGGTCCCTCTCCGGGTGAATTAATCCCCTAAAATCCAATCAAGTAAAAGACCGGCTTATTTTGTGAAAATCGGTCAACCCACCGGTTGAACCGCCAGGTTTCCAGGTTTGGTAGTGGGTCACTAAACCCGGCCGGGTTTTTTACAAAATAAAAAATGGGTCAAAATGACTAAAATAGCCCCCAACTCTCTTAAAAAACCTTAAAGAAATGAGGGGTAAAGAAGTAAATTAACCAACAAGCACTCCCAAATTTGAATCTAAAGGCTACTAGAGTACATACTAGGCACTTCTTTTGTTTTTTTAATAAAAAACATGGGGCCAATTATATAAAACAAACAAAAAATAATCACACTTGCCATTTTTTTTTTCTTGTTTACAAATAAAAGACTAAAGAGAAGTACTAGGGCACTTTTCTCACAAACTCAAAGTTTTTACTAATAAAAAAAAATATCACAAACTCAAACTCAAAGTGTTCTTCAAGTTATGTAGATTAAAAGGCTATTTTTAATAAATAATTGAATAAATAAATTATAATTAATATATTTATGACATCATAATGATGTCATAGTTCAACCCAGTTGACCCAACGGATGAACCTGTCGATCCTTAACCCGGTCACCTTACTGGTTCAATCAATAATTGAATTCGGTGTGTATATAAGTGAGGATATACTAGGTGTGTATATAGAGCAAGCACAAGGATATACCAGGTGTAGGGGTGCATCTTGGATCGGATCGGATTGGATTGGGGTAAATGAGGACCAATCCGAACTAATTCGGAATAGACTTTCAAGGACCAGAACCAATCATAATTGAATTCGGATCGATTCTAGATCAATCCTAATTCAATTTGGATTAGATCGGATTGGACCACAGTTCTTCATTAATAGAAAAATGAAATAAAATTTTTAAAAATTTCTTAATATTCAATTCAATTATAACTACATAACGACTTGGTTTTTCCCTGTTATAACAAATGACAATGTAAAATTTATACTTCTAAATAATTAAACAATTGAAAAAAAAAAAAACAATTAGGTAAAGTAACAATAAATAAAATTAAAAAAAAATTAGTCCAATAATCCAAAATAAATCACCAAATAAAGAAAAATTTTTGATACAAGGAAACAAACAAAACCATAAAAATTAAAAATTCTAATATTTATTAAAATATCATACTATAATATTTTTTCATAATGACATTTTTAAAAAACCAACTATTGGATCACTATGATTTTTGGCATACATGACATGCATAAGTATGGGAATTGAATTCTGATTTCAGATTGGACTGGTTCCCAAAAGGTCAAATCTAAAGATCGGTCTGAATTGAATTCAGATTGAAAAATTGGAACTAGGACCAATCCGAATTCAATTCGGACTGGTTCTGATCCTGTCCAAATTGACCAGATCGAACCGGTTCCAGTTTGATCTGTTCCGAGTTACACCCCTAAATAGGTGTGTATATAAGCGAGGTAACAACAGAAGCACACACGAACACACACACACACACACATATATATATATATGCTCTTTTTATATTATCTGACCTTTTTTTTTTTTAATTTTGTTGTTTTGTTTCTCTTTTGTGAAATTTCAGTTTCTTTTTTCGAGGTGAGGATTGCTATCTACTGTAAGTTGTAACTCTCATAATTTATATAGTGATCCTATTTTGATACTTGGAGGTGTTGATTTATCTTCAAGAACTATATTATCTCTCAGATTGGAAATGTGGTGGGCACACACACAAAAACAAAAATATAGAGGTGGTTTAGAGGAGGAGAAAACTAGAACACTTTCTCTTGCGTGTTCAACTTATACCAAATGGTTACATAAGGTATATATAGGACTCTAATACATTAATAACCCACACACATCTAATGTATCACATGGTACATGAACCACATGAATACAACGAACCTTACATACATGAATATACTTATTACTCCACATACATTAATATCCCTATACATGAATATGAATTAATTCTCTACACTGTTGACGTATCCAAATAACCTTCTAGAAACTTAAATTAAAGTTGCATTTATTTTTCCAATACCCCCCTTCAACATAACTTTTAGAAAGTCCAAGTAAAGCTCATAACTTGTTAAAGATGTCAAACTTAAGTGGCTTGGTAAAGATATCCAAAATTTGATCTTGTGACTTCACGTACTTGTGTTGTATCTCCTTCCTAGTCACACATTCTCGAATAAAATGATATCTAACTTATATTGATGTGCTTGCTTCGATCATGGATCACCAGATTCTTTGCTAAAGCCAATGTTGATTCGTTATCCACAAAAATCTCCATTGGCTCTTATTGCAAAATTCCAAATTCTTTCAACAATTTTCTAACCCAAATGGCATGACAAACACATGAGGTAGCTGCGAGCCTGCGACATATACTGCCTCGCAAGTAGATAATGTCACAATAGGCTGCTTCTTTGAACTCCATGTGAAAGAGGTATCACCCATAGTAGTACTTTTTCAGTCATCCAAATGAAATCACTAGATGATGAATAAAATAAACCAAAAGCAAGAGTACCTTTGATGTGGCAGAGAATCCTTTTGGCGGTTTCATATGTGTCAAATTTGGTGTTTCTATGTAGCAACTAACAAGTCCAACACCAAAGAGAATATCCAGTCTTGTACATGTGAAGTAATGCAAACTTTCAACTAGGCTTTTGAAAAGAGTATAATCCACCCTTTTAACTTCTTCATGCTTTGACAACTTAACTCCGCATTCGATGGGGATATTAACCGGCTTATAATCACTCAACTTGAATTTCTTTAAAACTGATTTAGCATATCCTTTTTGAGAAATAAAGATGTCTTCATCAATTTGCTTCACCTCAATGCCAAAATAGTAAGACATGAGCCTGATGTTCGTCATTTCAAATTCCAGTGCCATTGCTTCTTTGAATTCTTCAAACATTTTTGGATTATTTCCTATGAAAATCAAATCATCCACGTATAAGAAAACCAGCAGCATATCTCCATTTGCATTAACATTTGTGTATAAGACATGCTCATAAGGACACTTCTTGAAATTATTTTCTTGGAAGTACTTGTCAATTCTACTATTCCAAGCTCTTAGCGATTGCTTCAAGCCATATAAAGCCTTCTTCAATCTTAGAGCTTTGTCCTCGTGGCCTTTCACAACATAACACAAGGGTTGTTCCACATATACTTCTTCAATAAATCCATTCAAAAATGCGGATTTGACATCCATTTGAAAAATCTTCTACTTCTTTTGTGCCGCTAAAGAAATTATTAATATTATGGTTTCTAAATGAGCAACGGGTGCAAATACCTTATCATAATCAATTCCGAGGCATTGGTTGTAATCTTTGGCGACTAGTCTTGCCTTATATCTCTCCATTTCACCTTTTATATTTTTCTTTGCCTTGTACACCCATTTGACTCCAATTACTTTGTTCTCCTTGGGAAGTGTAGCAAGTTCTCATGTGTCATTCTTCTTGATGGCTTTAATTTCTTCATCCATATCCTTCCTCCACTTCTTGTCTTCGATCGCTTCCTCAAAGCTTATTAAAGGTTCATTATCGGCAAAGAGACAAAAAAGAGTAAGATCTTCTAATATTTTAGTTACCTCATAGAGTTCTTGAAGACTGCGTTGTGGTCCTTCACTAGAACTTTCTCCTTATGATGGATCTCTATGATTAGAAGTTGGTGGCGACTGAGGTGAAGTACTCTTATGGCACTATCTTCTTAATCTTCTTCAAAAAATGGAAAGAAATCATAGTCTTCTTTTTCTTGGACATTCCAATCCCATGTTGCCTCTTCATTAAATTCAACATCTCAACTAACAACAACATTCCCATTACTTGGATTATAGAGCTTGTAGCCTTTGTAACTTGCATCATAACCAATGAAAACAAACTTTTCACTTTTGTCATCTAATTTGGAGCACTTTTGATTCGACACATGACCATAGGCTATACTTCCAAACACTTTTAAATGAGACACACTTGGCTTTTTTTCCACTCCATACTTGTTGAGGAGTCTTGCTCCACACACTTCTAGTGGGGCTTCAATTGGACAAGTAGATGGCATATTCCACAAGTTCAGCCCAAAATTCTTTGGGCATTTTTTTCCTCTTCAACATACTTCGAGCCATGTTAAGAATGGTTCTATTCTTTCTTCGGCAACTCCATTTGCTGTGGAGTTCTTGAAATTGTTAAATGACGATGAATCCCATTAACGTCACAAAATTCTTTGAATTCTTTTGAAATGAATTCGCCTCCTATGTCGGATCTCATGGTCTTAAGGACATAGTCACTTTATTTTTCAATAAGTGCCTTAAATTTCATAAAGGCCTTAAACATCTCCGATTTTGCTTTCAAAAAATAGACACAAGTCTTTCTACTAAAATCATCAATAAAGAGAATAAAATAATTGTTCTTACCAAAAGAACTTAGCCTGATGGGTCTATATACATTGGCATGAGTAAGTTGTAGCGCTCACTTGCTCTTGTAGTGGATTCTTTTGGAAAACACTTTTTTGATTGGTTGCTGAAAAGATATCCCTCACAAAATTCGTTCGAATGATTAATAAAAGCCAATCCTTTCACCATCCCTTTCTATGCCAACAATTTTAGTCCTCCAAAGTTCAAGTGCCCAAGTTTTAAATGCAAAAGCCAGGAGGACTCTTTAAGACAAGCCTTCAAGAACTTAGCCACATTATTTTGGATATTGAGCAAAAACATCTGATTTCTTGCCATTAGAACTTTGGAAATCAAGTTGTTCCAACGGTCTTATATAGAAAAACTACAATCTTACATGGAAATGAGATAGCCTTTCTCCAGAGCTATCCCAAACTCAAAACATTGTTCTTCATATTTGGCACATAATAGACATTAGGAATAAATTGGTGCTTTCCATCTTTCAAGCGAATCAAAATTTTATCTTTCCCCTTGACCAAAACTTTGGATGAGTCACTAAAAGTGACATTGCTACTCACTGATTCATCTAGCTCCATGAACATGTTTTTCTTCTACACATGTGATTGCTCGCACCGGTGTTAAGATACCACGTATTTGCCTCTTCACATTCTTCTCCTTTGTAAGCCAATAATAAAGTAGGCTCTACATCGTGATCTTAATCTTGATCCTGACCATATTTGGCTTTCCTTTCAACGCTAGTAGTGCAACTTCTACACTCCCAAGAATAATGGCCAAACTTTTGACAATTGTAGCATTAAACTTGGGAATTTTTGTACTTTAATTTCTTCCATATAGCCTTGAGAAGCTTTTTCTTCCACGACCTCTTGTTGGATTAGAGTGTTGGCTACTTTTTCGTAGTTGGACCTTCTTTGATCTTCTTTTCCTCTTTTTTCACGACCACGACCATAATCCCATCCGCGTCCTCGTCTCTGGCCTCTTTAGCTTCTCTAGTTCCCATCTTCATTTTCTTTCCAAAAAAACTTTGTTTGAAGGACTTGCTCCACCAACTCTTGTTTCTTCCTATAAAACTTCTCTTCATGTGCTTGTAAAGAACCCATGAGTTGATTAACGGTCATGTTATACGAGTTTTTGGATTCTTCAATGGCTATGACAATATAGTTGAAATTTTCATCTAAGGACCGAAGGATTTTCCAATCACTTGAGTATCATTCAAATCTTCACCATATCTTCTCATTTCATTCACACCGGCCAAGACTCTTGAATAATAATATGAAATTCTCATACGCTTTCATACACAAAGATTCAAATTCACTTCTTAACGTTTTGAGGCGCACACCTTCTTCACTTTATCAATGGCTTTTATGAGAGTTTTAAAGAATCTCCTACCCTTACTTGGCGGTGATTGCTTTTGCGATATGATCAAACGAACTATCTTTAAGATCTTGGTAGATAAGAGTAATGAGTCTTTTGGTCATTCTTTCTTGTAATTTGTAAAACATCCTTTTAATTTTGGGATAAGGAAGCTTCATTTTGTGGTTCTTCATACCCTTTCTCTACTACCTCCCATGCAACTTGGGAACTAAGTAGGGCCTTCATACGAATACTCCAACTACCAAAATTGTCTTTGGTAAGTCGAGGAACTTAGAATGTAACATTCTCTGTCTTTTTTTTTTTTTCCATCAACACAACTCACAATCTCTGATACCACTTTGTTGGAAATGTGATGGGCACACACACACACAAACAAAAATATAGAGATGGTTTAGAGGATGAGAAAACTAGAACACTTTCTCTTGTGTGTTCAAATTATACTAAATGCTTGGTTATAGAGGGTATATATAGGACTATAATACATTAATGACCCACACATATCCAATGTATCACATGGTACATGAACCACATGAATAAAATGTACCTTTATATACATGAATATATAATGTAAATCAAAAATCAAATCAACAAGAATCAAAGAGGAATCTCATTAAAATTGAAGAATAGTGCTAGAATTACAAGAAAATGCTGTAAAAACTCATAATAACTTGTAAAGTCACATGGCTGTTACAACAAGTAAAATGACAATTCACAAGTAAATAAACAAAATGAAAGCAAATAAGAGGAAAATAACAAGAATGACACTGGACTATAAGAACTACTGCTGGACAGTTACTATGAGTCTTTCCTAGGCACATCAATATATTTTACTCCACATACATTAATATCCCTATATATGAATATGAATTAATTCTCTAGACTCTAGATACATCCAAATAACATTCTAGAAACTTGAATTAAAGTTGTGTTTATTTTTCCAACAGATGATTTTCCAAATACTATAGAGTATATAAACAAATAATTTTATTCCTTCATTTCATTTTTCTGTTCACACACAAAATTCTGGACAGCTTTTGGGGTTACTAGGGAGCTTAAAGGGCATTACATCAGTCTCTGTGGCTTCTCAATGCGTGTTGAAATCGTATGAAGGTGGTAATATTGAGATAATTAACAAGAGTGAGCCACAGGAACTTACACAATTTGCAGCACACTTTATAAGCAGCACGGATGATGAAGCACAGGCTTGCAACTTTGTGTCTTTTCTTCCTTCTACTGAGGATAGTCCTCTCCAGGTGAGTTTACGATTTATGTTGCTTATAAGTGCATACAATACTAATGTGATAAGAGGAGAGGGAAAATGCACTTATATATATATATATATATATATATATATATATATATATATATATAT
>JAESVK010000688.1:1161715-1211777 GCA_017140935.1 Hamamelis virginiana | reverse complement strand
ATGAGGCGAAAGATCATTAAATATACGCAAAAATATGTGCTCAACACCAGGTATAGTAAGGACATGAGAATGATCGCGCAAACTTTTCATAAGCATAGAAACGTGAAAGACATCATGCACCTTTGCTATATTTGGGGGTAAAACCAACAGGTACGCTACTCTTCCAAACTCCTTTATGATATGGAAAGGACCAATGTAGCTCGGTCCTAGCTTGCTTCTCTTCCTAAAATGCATAATACCCTTTCGCGGTGAAGCTTTCAAGGAAACATTAAACTTCAAATCCTTATGGTGCTTATCAAAATAATTTTCTGCCTGTTCTACGCCATTTTCAAACGATCCTTGATAATCTGTATCTTCTCTGTAGTCTCTCTAAGATTCTTCTGTTCGACAACATGCTTCTTACCAACTTCAGCCCAACAAATAGGCGATATACACGAACGCCCATAAAGAGCTTCATATGGAGCCATGCCAATACTGGCTTGGTAGCTATTATTGTAAGCAAACTTAACAAGCTTCACATACTTATACTAGCTACCTTTAAAGTCTATGGCACAGGCACACAACATATTGTCCAAGATCAGGATAGTGCGCTCAGACTGTCCATCAGTTTGAGGATGATGTGCTGTACTCATAGTCAATTGAGTCCCCAAAGCTTTATTCAAAGCTCCCCAAAAACATGTAGTGAACCTTGGGTCTCTGTCTGAAATTATAGAAATAGGCATTCCATTCAATCGAATAATCTCATCAATGTACAGCCTGTAAAACACACTCAACTTATCCGACTCTCTAATTGGCAAGAAATGAGCAACCTTTGTCAATCTATCTATGATCCCCAAATTGTGCCAAACCCCTTCTCAGTTCTAGGCAAACCAATCACAAAATCCATCGTTATGTGCTCTCATTTCCACTCCGGAATTGGCAACGGTTGAAGCAACCCCAGCAGCCTTTGATGTTCTACTTTCACGGGCTGACAAACTTCACAACGAGCCACATACTCAGCAACATCATTTTTCATCCCTCTCTGAAAGAAAGTGAGTAAGGAGGATTCGCAGCGGAAGGAATACAATAAAAATTTTATTTTTAATTGAATCCTCACTCATAATCATAACAAGAATCGAACGCAAACATTGGATCATGAATATACATCAAGAACAATATTTAAACAAATTAAATATACTTACTTGATTGCCTTTTTGTTGAAACCTCGAGAACCTTGATCGCATCCCAACTCCAAAAATATGAAGCCCCCAACGGTATCCACACGAACTCAAGACTCCTCAACTTCCTTGCGATTGATCTACGCTTGATCAAAACTAAGCTAGATAGGGAGAGAAGCAAGTCACGGCCTTGGGGAGAGCACCTAGCTCATGGCCCCTATGGTGATGTGATGAGTGCCTCTCTTCTAATTTAGGGTTAAGTGGACTTAGTGCTAGCATGCACTCATCCCTATGTATTTATAGAAAAATACTAGGGTTTCTAATTTGCAACTTGGTCCTTCCTAATTAACAATTAATTAAAGAGACCATGTAAGTTACATAAATTAGAAACTTACCCCTCTCATAAATTAAAGAGCTCTCTTGTGTCCTTTTGTGTGTGACCCTTTAGGTTCACCCCAACCTAGTAGTGGATAGGAACATCTCATGTTCCCTAAAATATAAACTTTCTATTTATGGTTCAATTGGAACAATTCCAATTTTTGCCCTCAATGATAACATTATCATTAGGCCTTCACTAGTCATGAGTGACCTCTAGCAACATATCATGACGTACCCTAAGTATGCGTGAATAGTATAACTAAATGAACCCTTCATGTTACTTAATCCTTCATCCCCTAATATCACTGTTAAGATATTCAGGCATGGTTATTAAGTCAAAACCTATCTTAACAACTTGTTATATGTTATACAAAGTATAATCTCAATAAGGTGAACCCGATGAAACTTGTTGGCCCAAAATATACTCTAGAGGGGGGTGAATAGAGTATAGGCAAATAAAAATGATTTAAAAATGGGATAGAGAGTTTTTGAAATCTTGAACTTTAGACAACTAGAATGCAAGCTTGAACAATAACTCAACAAGTAATATAACAAATAAATAACTTGAAATGAAAGAGATTGAGTTAGAGAGATTCAAACACGAGGATTTTAACGTGGTTCGATTTCCGTCTACATACACGCCTCAAGAACTCCGTCTAGAGGATTAATCCACAGACAAAACTCCTTCAAGGTGGAGAAACCTTTACAACTGCCATCTTTCAAAGGTGGAAGACACTCACCCACAACCTTCTTTAAAGGTGGAAGATTCTCACCCACAAGAGTTTCACAAAACCCTTAAGTCTCACAATAAATACAAGATGAATGAAGAACAATACAATGAATGCTTCAATAAGCAGATTTGTAATAAATACAAGTTCAACTAATGACTTTTCAAATGCTCAATAAATATAGCTCAAGGAGATTCACAAAGAGAAGCTTGAATGATGAATGCTTGAGAGTAATTGCTTTCAATAAATGAGAAGAATATTGTGGGTGAATCATAAATGAGAGCAAGAGCTCTATATATAATTAACAAGAGCCAAAATGGCCGTTTGAAAACCCTAGAATCTGATTGGAAGATATGGGAGTGGTTAAGCTAGGCTCATTTAATGCTTGATTTGCTATAAAAAGAATGAGTCTTTTTGAAGTTGCAGAGTCGTTAGTCGACTAGGACAAGCTGATTAGTCGACTAGCTAGCTAATTTTCAAAAGGTTTTGGCTTCCCGGGCTCGGTTAGTCGACTGGACTCAAGGTGTTAGTCGACTAACTAAGTTAAAAGGCTTTGAAACATTTTCTGGGTTTGTTAGTCGACTGGGAACTAAAGGGTTAGTCGACTAGAAACTTTAAAAACTCACTTAAAAATTTTTCGGGATCAATTAGTCGACTATAAGAAGGGTCTTAGTCGACTAGCAACTCTACTTCTCTAACATGGCTTCTGACCTGCTCTTAGTTGACTGGTAAAAGGGTCTTAGTCGACTAGAGAACTATTAGTCGACTAATCCAAGGTGTTTAGTCGACTAGCTTAAGATTTCTCAAACATTGCTTCTGACCTTCACTTAGTCGACTAGGACTAATGTGTTAGTCGACTAGAGAAGTTGCAATGTCAATATTTCAAAATTCTTAAGTCCAAATCAACTTATAACACTTGAGAAAGTTAACTAAGTGTTCCAAAACATTTTTGAGCAAGTTTGAAAACATTTTCAAGTATAAATGCCAATGCAATATGAGTTAAAAGTGATTTTCTCTTGAGCTAGGTAATGTTGAACAATTGAGATGCCTTTCAATAAGTTCCTAATCACAAGGAGAGCAACATGGCTTCAAAAGGTCTTCATAAGCTTGTCTTCATGTTGATCATCAAGAATTGAACTTCATGAGCTTGATTTGAATAAGGTGCGCATTGGATTGCTTGGGATATGTTGATGAGCTCCAACAAGATATATGACTTCACAAATCTATGGAGACAACACTTAACCATTTGTTAGAAATAAAGTATGGTTTAGTTACCATCAAAATTAGGTCAAAGACCTTAGGGCTAACAAAACTCTTTCACAGTTCACCTATCACTATGGCCATAGATTTCAAACTGAGAATTATCTTTGTGAACGAACCCTGACATTCTCTCTCATCAAAGTGAGATTGATGATTCCTTTTTGCGCACTCATTTATTTTCATACATAATGCATTAGAGTCAATGAGCACCGATTACACCCTGATAGTTAAGGATGTATGAGATATTATCAAACTCTAATAACTTATGCACAAGATAACTGTGGTGCCTCAGGTCTAAGGATTACCAAATAAATGGACGTAACATAAGAATATTCTTTTGACTTAAACTCCATAAGAATATTCTTGCAGATAATGTTCAGTGTACATATTCTCTAATATGCATCCACAGATTAACTATAGTGTCACTACACATATAGGAATGACTACATATCCTCCCATTGGAGCTAGTTTAAATCTGTGCTAATCTTAATAGTTTATAAATGTCCACTTTAATAAACCTATGAACAAGAACTTCTTTAGAATGAATGTGTATGAGAAATATGAGTCTCTCTATCTCAACAACTTGAGATATATATTTCTCTTATCATTTATTTATGAATCTTATCATATATATTTAAATATACATGACAAGTTATACCTTCTAATTAATATAATATGAAATTGATATGCCCTTTAGGATTGGTTTTAGGGCATACCTCTAACACTCTCCACCAAAAATGTCTTTTTAAATCCTAATACATTTTGGTCGAACTGATTAACTAGTAGTAAAGGAATGTTACCCTCCTTTCCAAGGATACTAAACCTTAGAACTCTAGCTAGAGCTACAAACAAACCAGTTACTTGATAAAGCCCTTCCCTAGAGATCAAGACACATATAACAACTACTTACTTACTCCAAACAGAAAGGAAAATAGCTAAAGGAACAGCCCAACGATAGATACGAAGGAAAGAAAATAAAGACCGTATTAACCGCCCTCTCTAGAACTAGAGGAAAACAAAAAAAGAGGGAATAGTTTGAAAGAATATTGAAAAGAAGTCTGTCAGTTGCTATTTTATTCATTTTTTGTGTGTTTTAACTTTTAAAGAAGATTGAAACGAAGCCTTAACACTTTTTCGAAACAAAATTTCATTTATATAGTAGTATAGATCTAAGCATACCCCCTCCTCCGACGAAACAAAATTCCTTTTATATAATAGTATAAATCCAAGCTTTCCTCCTCCTCCTCCTCCTCCTCTCCTTCCCCTAGCCCCCCCTCTCTCTCTCTCTCTCTCTCATTCTCATGTTTCTATTAACATCAAAATTTTGAAATGCTCAAAATTTTTAATTCGATAACATTTTTTTTAGAATTTGAATTATTCTAAATTTGAATATAAAATTCTTACCAAAAATAAATAATGAAAACAAAAAATATACAAAACTTATTCATTATATAAGCTAAGTGGGTAAATTTTAGTGCCTAAGAGTACTATTAAAACTATGAAGTGGCCTGACCCCGATCATATGGTGTGTATATCCTTCACAACACATGAGGTTTCAATTATTATATATGTTTGTGCACATAGACGTGTGTGGATTCAAAATTTCATTTGAATTTGGAATTTAAATTTTCAAATTTCATGATTTTATTATTTTAAAATTATATTATGAATCTTCTAATTAAGTTGGATGATAAGCAAGTAATGTAGAAAATAAATAAACTCATCTTGGATATTGAGGAAAGATAATATGCCCCGGCCTTGTTAGTAAGGTCTATTGGTATTGACATCACACATATAGTTAAAAAGGTTCTACAAGTTCTACCCTTACCTAATAACAGACTTGTGCATATAACAAGTGAGAACATATAAAAACAAAAAACAAAAACAAAAAGAATAAAAATATGATATTATTTTTCTCTTAAGTAATAGGTTTTGTTTTTATTAGATAATTTAGTTTATTTTGGATATTTCAAGAAAAATATATATTTCTTACTCTTTCATTTAAAATTTTTGTTTTGCAGGTTAAAGAGAATTATATTTGCTTGACTAAAGTCGCAGCAAGCAAAGCATCAACATTCAAACCAATAGTAGCTTGGATGGAATATAGTAATGTATATAGTAAAGCATAAAAAAATCAAGATAATTGATCAATTATTCCTTAACTCATCTAAATTTGATCTGATAAAACCAAAATTTCCATTTAGTTATGAGACTTTGAATATGGTTTTAGTAGTTATTTAATTTCTGTTTGTTTCTTTCATATCTTCCTTAATAATTAGCTAACTAGCTTCACTTTATCTAGCTATTTCAACTTACTAATAATTTTCTTATGGATACACACACATATAAGCTTATGTGAGGACTTGAAAACTATCATAATTTTTTACAGCATGTATTTTAGAAACCAATCAATAGATCTTTGTAATTTTTTGCATGCATGACATTTAAAAAAAAAAAAATGTCTCTAATCCAACGGTTGGTTTTTCAAAATACCTATCTCATGTTAATTAAAAACACATGTTTTCATATATATAAGCTTATATGTGTACGTACCTATGAGAAAAGAATTATCCAACTTACATCCTCACCCCATTTGATAACTTACTTCTTCATCTTTTATAATAACAAAAATTCATTTTTTTTTAATTGTAAAGAATTGTACTTTTCATACTCATTAATCATCAATAAATTAAAATGAAAATTAAAAAAATAAAATATTAAAATGACATTTATTCACATTCCCTCTATTTTTTGCAGGGAGTTTGGTCTTTTACAAAAGATTCATATAAGTTGAAGGTAAATTAAAGCCTATTTCTTACATTGTTTTATATTCCAACAATATAATACTATGCTATGTACTTACTTTTTCAATGAAGTATCTCTCGTATATAGTTATCATGCATGTCATTATTACAAACAGAGTAATATATTGAATTGAGCACTTGAAATTCCCATTAATGTGCACATTTTTATTGATAATATACCGAACATATGGTGCCAACTATGCTTCCTAAAATGGTTCAAGTACAAATATTTAGTAATACTCTCTCTCTCTCTCTCTCTCTCCCCTAAAATCAGGCAAATTTAGTAACTCCTAGTTACAGCACAAATCCTTCAAACACCCTTTTCTCGCACGGATAATACATGAGAGTGCATAAGCTACAGTTACTTTAAAAAGGCCCATCAAGCATAGCCTGAGCCTAGTGAGAAACGAGCAAAGCATGAATACTACCTCTCAAAATCCACGACACATTCCAGTTTATGACCATCAACTTGTTTTCATAGCCATAGCCAAACCCATAACAAGAACCACTCAGAAAACTTTAATATTTTTATATATGTGTGTAGACACTCATAATATATATATAAGATATAATGAGGCGAAGACAAATAATTTTTGTTGCATTTCCCTTTCTTGGTCTCTTCCTCCTCCTCTTCATCTTCTTGAATGTGGTCCAAGTGAAATTCCCTCTAGTGGCTTCAACCAACAAAGTTAAAGATATTGGCATCACAGTTGATAAAGCAAAAGTAGAAGCACCTCGTCCGTGCATCAAATTTAGCCTCTTGATTGGAATCCTTACCTACCCAGATAAGTATGATCGCCGACATTTCCTTCGCCTAGTCTATGGAATCCAATCTTCTTCTATAGCTGAGATTGATGTGAAGTTTATATTCTGTAACCTCACAAAAGCCGAGCAAAAGGTATTTATAGGTCTTGAAATTCTTCGTTTTAACGATATTATCATCCTTAATTGCACCGAGAACATGAACAGCGGCAAAACTTACACCTACTTTGCTTCACTACCACACATCCTTTCACGCCGTTACGATTATGTGATGAAGGCTGACGATGATGTTTATATAAGACTTATACCCTTGACATTGTCTCTTCTTCCATTACCAAGGTTAGATTTATATTATGGGTTTGTCATTCCTTGCCCCAGCATGAACCCATACATTGATTACATGTCAGGGATGGGGTTTCTACTCTCTTGGGACCTCGTCCAATGGATTGCTAAATCTAATATCCCTGCAAATCATACAAATGGCCCAGAGGATAAGTTGGTTGGAGAATGGTTGAAGATAGGGAACAAAGCAAAGAACCGTTTTTCTAATAAACCCGCCATGTATGACTATCCAGGGACTAATGGAAGGTGCTCCCACCAGCTTATACCTGAAACTGTCGCAATTCATCGGCTTAAGAGGTGGGATCAATGGTTGAATGTACTTAATTTCTTCAATGTAACCAAGGAACTTAAGCACTCCAACCTCTACAATATAGGATAAAATTAAAGTGTTTGATTACCAAATAATCAATACTCCAACTTCGTGAACGTGTACCTACAACTGTTTTTCTGTTCTCATTCTCTTTTTTTCTTTTTTTTTTTGTGGGGTTCTTTTTAATTTATGGTAGGAAATTCATAATGGAACTTGATAACATATTTCTATCAATGCCTTGTTTCCTAGCTATAATGGATCCTACAATATAATACTAGGATATGTGTTTAATTACCTTTTCAATCAATGAAGTATGTATTTATGGTATACTTATCGTCATGCCATTGCTATGAACAAGGTAATGTATTGAATTGAGCATTTGAATTACTCATTAATAAATGTCATATCTATTGATCGATTATTGTCATATATATATATATACACACATATATATATATATATATATATACGGAATCTATGTTGCCAACTTTGCTACCTTGTTTGTTTGCATATATATAATGAAAAAGTAATGCTAATTTACAACATTATAGATGGTCAAGATTTGAGACATTTGAACTATTTATTTTCATTAAGCTAGATTTAATTTAAATGTACTAAATTTGGTGAACAGTATGTGGAAGATGCAGGTGGAGAGAATGTGGATAACTCCATCAACAAAATCACCTATAACATCTCTAATCCTGATGACTTGGATGAATTCCACGCCATCTTATGTGTAAGTTCAATAAAAGATCGAGTTATGATTAGTTTGAAACTATTAGATTGCATGTTTGTGCTTGCAAATTTTTTCTCTCATTCTTTTTTCAAAATTTACTCAAAAAAAAAAATCATAATTCCATGTATATCTTTTCAAGTGTTTTATGTACTAGAGGTTGGAATTAGATTTATTTCAAAATATGTTAGCTAGTACGTACCATTATTCATTAGTAGCATATTGCATTTAATTCAATGGTAATCAATTTTTACTCCTCAATGATTATCTTCAGCATACGTTAATAACACTCATATTCAAAAAAATTCATTCTAGACTGTGGATGTAGTAATTGATGAAACCTATACATCTGATCCTGCTGGCTACACTCTCTCTACCTTCCTCCAAAATGTTGCTATAGAAGATCACTCTTGTTTCTCTTTTCTAACAAATCTAAGCTTATGGAGATTCGACAAAAGAATTCAAAACTCCACTACTCTTGGTAAGTGTCCTCAATATATATATATATATATATATATATATATAATGTTTTCTTTCATGTTATTATTACATACCATATAAAAAAATGTGTTGTCTTTTGTACTATATATTATAATTTTTAATTTCATTAATTAGAATACTTAATTAACTAGGTCATTGACATGATAACCTTGTATAATTATTTCTTCTCTTTTTGTGAATTTACATGTTAAAGATTGGTTTGATGGAGCGATATCCCAACCTCAACTAGTGTTAGCGGATCTAATTGAAGCCCTCTTTCCTATAGGAAATTACACAACATCATATTTGAGAAATTTTGCAAAGGTAAACTATCATGCATTTAGTATCTTAAAGAAAGAAAAATATTTTCTTAATTTAATGTGTACTAGTAACTTGTACATCTCATCACGCAGGAAGAAAACGTTACAAGCATCATTCCTCAAATGTGTGAGAGGGATATCACCACTGCAATGGAGCCCACAATTATAACTTGCACGTAGTGTTTTACATTAATTCAAATTAATTATTAATTTGTTCCTAATTTTATCCTTATTTTAAGATTTGATGTCCAACACTTATTTGTATTTGTGAGTGAAATTATGTAATAAAACATATACTTATGAACATGGTGCATCATGTGATTATATATTTTTTTTTTATTTTATACAAATGTGGAACAATATATTATAACATTTTATTTCTTTTGAAATATAATTTCAAGCGTGATGCATGTCGACTAGAATCCACCCATTGCAATCTTGCTACGCTGCAGAAAAAGACTATGAATCAAGCTAGAGATACGAATCGAATTTGGATGGAAGTGGGTTGTCAAGCCACAATCACACAGTTGAAAAGAAGATAAAAGAGGCACAAAGGAAACTCTAATCACAAAAATTTTATTAATCAAATCAAAGATGATCACTTTCTTCAACCATTACAACCACTAAATAGAAAACCCTAATAAACCCTAGTCACTCCTACCAAATCAAGGATACTAATATCAAGTGAAACAATCTCGATAGAATCATAATCTCCTAACAAAATATGGAGTCTAACAATAAAAGGAAACTTATGAAAAAATGAAACTAATAACAATAGAAAAATAATAATAATAATGAATCAAAGATAAAATTAAGGAAACTAATAATAATAATCTCTAAGATATCTTGACTTCTTTAGGTCTCTTTTCGGTCTCTCTTGTGGGCCACGATTAGATAGTGTATGACTGGATGCTCCTGCATCAAAACTACCCCGATTGAAAAAAATTGAGGTTCCCTGAGATAATTGGAAGTGTGTGTAGGACTTCCAAAAATGTTGATTCAGTCAATGTTTGTGAGTAGTTGGTTCGATTATCCCTCTTCTATCGTGGCAGAAATGGGATGTCATTCTGTTTCGTTGATATTCATTGGCGAAGCCATGAACATCAACGAGGGGCTTCTGTAGACATCCATTTTTTACCATGAGAAAGGTCATGAATGGTTGCCTGTGATGTGAGATGAAATAGGGTATCGAAACCCTAAGTCACTCATAGTACTCTTCTGTGTAGCTAGTTAGAGGTCATTATCACATGTAGGTTTTTAAGTCGGATTGAGTCAGTTCCTTTTGCATTTATTTTCTAGAGAGTCTAGAAATGTCCCTGTTAAATTTCATGGTATTCTGAGTCAGGCTTGATAAAAATAAGGCCTTTTGTGACTTGAAGAGCAGCATTATCTTTTGGATCACAAAAGCTCTGAATGACTGTCGATCTTGTCTTGGATAGTCTCGAGGCTTTGGCATGGATATTTAGGGTGTGTTTGGTAGCTAAGTTGATCAGTGGCAAGGTTCATAGAGCCTCTGGGCTCATATTTGGCTCTTAAGGCCCAAAGGGTCCTTTTAAGCTCAGATTAGGGTTTCAACGGGGAACGACCGGGATTCGATCTTTTTGTCAAATGGAAGCCTTCAAAGGCTTTAAAACACTTTCTTAAATATTTTTAAAACTTGTTTCGAGAAGTATAAATGATTTCGAGAGCGATTGGTTAGCAGATTTCAAAACCCTAATTTGGGCTCAATAAGCCCTAAATAGCTAATCGGTTGACTTTTTCCTAAAAATTTGACTTTGGTTAATGCATCTACACTCCAAATACTTTTTAAAACATGGAGAATCAAATCACGGTCGTTTTGGTGCTTGAATCGTCGAATTTGAACTTAAAATGGGCCCGAAAAGCCGAAAAAAGCCGAAATCGGATCGAAACGGGCTGAGATAGGCCCACATAGGGCAAATTAGCCTTCGGGGCTCGATGACCATCCCCCTAGGGACGGCCAACCATCCTAGGGTGGATGGCCACCTGAGCCTCTTGCCCAATGTTGCTATTTTTCAACTTTTTGAGTGTTTTACCTGCATAGGACTGTCTAGCTCAGCCTTAGGGACTTTGGCACGAATTTGGAGACCTTAGAAGACTCAATTGAGACCCTTGGATCATTCCTAAGAGTTTCAATGTGAGCCATTGATCAATTTGAAGCCTCTCTATAAATACAAGGCCCTGAAATTAGTTTTAAAGGAGCATACTTTGCATTAGGGAGCCAACTTGAAGAATAGAGACTTGAGGCACTACACCAGCCCCCTAGCAACCTTAGCCACGTTTTTGGAAGCCATTGGAGGTTGAAGAAGAAGGCTAGGAGCAAGGAAGAAGAAGGTTAAAGGTTAGTTTTAATACATCATCATCTTCCTCCCCATGAAAGGCTTGCAAATTGACCACTTTGAAAGTTTCTGAAACACCCATATCACCTGGAACGTCTATCACATATGTGTTTTCATCAACACGCACTACAAGGAAAAATGCCTACGATAACAGCTATTAGCTGTTCTCTATTAGCAAAGAGAACAGCTCTAGAAAATGTTCTCTCCATGCGTGTTCTAGTAGAGGGGGGTCAAAGAGAACAACTAGTAGCTGTTCTCGTTCATCAAGCAAAGAGAACAGCTAGTAGCCATTCTCGTTCGTCAAGCAAAGAGAACAGCTACTAGCTGTTCTCTATGACCTTAAAAACAGAACGGCTTATAGATGTTCTCTTTGTTAGTCCGGAAAAAAAAAAATTAGAAAACCGTTATTAACCGTTCTCTTTGTTATTTTGTATTAAAAAATAATAATTAATTATTTTTTTTTTTTGCAAAATTTTATGACAAGCTAGTAATTACACATTAAAACTTAAATCAAATATGCGAGAACCCAAATCAATACATTTGCATCAAATTATTTAAACATTACATTCAATCCCATGAAATAATTTTTTATCGTATAATGTTAAACCGTACAATTGTCACAATTAACTTAAATAAGATTACATATATATATATATATTTGAGACTACCTAATCAAATGGACCGACGTCGTTGCTAGCTTTCTGCCTCCCTAGCTAGCTGTCCCATCCTTTACATATTCAACCTGCAAATATATATATATATATAAGAAATTAATTGAAAATGATAGTCATATAGTTATGATAATTCATATATCAAATGAGCTGAAAAACTGAACTATATATATACAGTCTAACAATATATTCCGTGTACTTAGTGTAGAAATATATATTCACTACTTTATAATTTGAGACAAAAATCTTGGAGAGTTTTGCTTATTATTGCAATATTTCCTAAACTATAAGTTGTGTACATAATACTTTATAACACTTTGAATATAATGTTGTCTTATTAATTAATCAATAGTTCAAGATTCTATGTAAAGAAAGAAAAATATTCAAATCCAACTAAGTCTTTATCCAACCCCCAAAAACTATATAAATTATAATTGTGACGACCCAAACCTGTTCTATGACGATATTATGCATTATATCGGAATAGACCAAGAATGGGATGAAACAATTTGAATTATATTAATAAACTCAAAAGAAACCCACAAAGGTGTGTATATGCCATGTCATACAAACGCCCATATCGATTAGAAGAAAACAAAATAAGCCAACAACCCTGGCTTGTAGGATAAACAAAATAAAACTTAACAATACAATATTTACACGTGCAATTGTACAAGAGGTACATGGATTTTGTAAACAGAATGTACAGACATTCCTCAAAATGTTTAACATGTGCCTCCAAATCCTGTCTCCATGCAGCTAGGTTCAACACGTTCACCTGGGGGATTGCAATTAAGCAGGGGTGAGCTAAACGACGAAGCTCAGTAGGAAAACGTACAATCTCATTAAAACAACTATACGTATAAACTTAGCACAATCACAATCCACTTTCAATTCACCACATAATGCAATGCAAAGTAAAATAACTTTCATGTCCAATCTAAGTTCCTCGAGGTGGTTCAACAACCAATAGGTGAGCAAAGCAGCGCTATAGAAAGATCCAGTCTTAGGCCTTACAACATCTCTTCAGCCTAGACAATCACGATATAGCCCCTTTCGCTTCCACCTAGGCAAGTACTGCTTTTTAAACAATCCTTGAAACAAATCATATAACAATCCTTTGATCACATTACATCACATTTCATCACTTTTCAACTTATTTCACCATTTTCCATAATTCAAAAGCCAGTACTGCCCCACAGTCCAGGTTCTATCATGATTGCAAAACTTTAATCAATAATGCAATGCTTTTCATAACAATAAACTTCAACCAATAATGAAATCATAATACATAAGCCCTTTCAATTCAATTTTATCTTATCACAAGCATACAAGCATAATCGTTTATAACAAGAATCATAAATTTCCCTACCTGTATTGCTGAATTAAATACAATTTATTGGAGACCGGCTAGCTCTGTGAATCACCTATCAACCACAAATAAGAAACATTAATAATGAACAACAACAATTGTGCAAATTAAACATTAATAACTCACTTTATCAAAACAATGACATTACAACCTTTAAATATACACCAATTATGTCTCACAAGGTTTCTAAGCATGTAAAGATTATTCAAATAGATAACAAATGAAGAAATTTGAGTACAATATGAAATATTCAAACTTGGACTGCATTAGTCGACTAGACAGGGGTTTGTTAGTCGACTAGAACTTGTTAGTCGACTAGGTCAATTGTGTTAGTCGACTAGAAGTTGCAGGGTGTAAAAATTCCAGAAAGCTGATTTTCGGTTAGTCGACTAGACACCTATCATTAGTCGACTAACGCTCGGTTAGTCGACTAAGCACTGATTGTTCCACAATCAAGCTTCGTTTTAAAGCATTCGAGGCTAACATCGGGAGTTTTACACTGTAAGTACTTTGATTTAATGGGTTTTTATCCTTATGTATGTTTTTTATCTTGTATAGGTTAAACTCCCTCAGAAAGACCAAAATCAACAACCCAAAGAGAGCACATGGATGAATGGGAGCAAATGTAGCATGCCAGGATGAACGCCGAGCGTGAAAAGCACTACTTCCAAGTTTTTTATGCAAAACATACCCAAGCCTATCGATAGGCTACCTACCCTATCGATAGGGAAGCTCTCGGATTGAAGAATATGCAGTTTTCTAGCATCTGCACATATCACCTATCGATAGGTCTCTAGGCCTATCGATAGGCCTATCGATAGGGCTATCGATAGGGCTCCAGGCCTATCGATAGGTTTGAGCGGGCAGTTTCCTAAAGTGCTTAGAATTCCTTTTTTAGCAAATAGGAATTGGCTAGATTCGGCAGAGCTCGGGAAAAAAAGGGTTGGGCACTATTTAAAGACATATTGGGAGACCTAAAGAGCATCGTCTTTCATCCCAGACTCAGGACAAACCTCTGTGATATTTGCTTTCATCATTCTCATACCATTCAACGGAGATATTGGCTGCACATGGAAGGAACGAAGGCCTCCGGTGATTCAGCCCCGATTATGAGCAGCTAAACTCTTCTCCTTGGGTGTAGATGAAGCTTGGTTAGTGGTTTGATTATGTATTGATTAAGGTTCAAGGTTTTGTAATAGGTTATGATAATTGTACAACTTTGAGAGATTGCCGTTCTATGCAATCCGCTCTTTAATGAATCTTTTATCTTTTCATATGAATGTTTTCTGTGATTATATTCATATTGGTTGTGCAATAGTATTATTTGAATACGTTATTATTCATTAGTTGGCTCATACCTAATTAGGATAACCTGTGCATGCTTCGCTTGACAGGTTATGCCTTATTTGGATGAGTTCACTATATGAATACAAGCGTAATATATCTTTGATGATTTATTCTTGTAGTTTAGATCATCACTGATCATAAACGATTGCGAAGCCTTTGCATTAATCATATGCATAATAACTCCCTAACTAAAGTGGATTCGAAACCCGGGGTTTTCCTTTAATTAAGATTTAAACATATTTTCATGCTCGCTAGTTTAAATAAACAACCAACCTTTCAAAATCAAGAATCTGTTTGGTAACTAAAATCAGAAACAGAATAACTTCTCATAACTCAGCCATTAGTCCCTGTGTTCGACACCCGTGCACTAATTACTTTTCTAACGAATTGAGGTTACAAGCACGAGTAGTTTTATAAATTTAAATCTTGATCACAAACAAGGAAATAACCTCCCTTGTTTGGACCGATCAAATTTTGGCGCCGTTGCCGGGGACTATTGCACGGTTATAGAATTTACAATGAATCTCGTTTTAGTTGTAGCTTAGGATTTTATTTTCCTGTTTCTACTGATCTTCCCTTCTTCTCGATTCAGGTTGTTGACTTACAGGTCCGCTGAAGATTTTGCGCGCTAAGGCCAAAGCCAAAATTGCTAAAAAAAATAAATAAAATTTTGCCCAGGTGTCAAAGTTTTGGATAGGACCGCATAAAGATTAGCAATCGGGACCGAGGGGAGTATCTTCTCATCTCAAGTTTATTTTCATAATATCTTAAATTCACTCATTGCATCTCATTCATCTGGGGGGTTATTTACATGCACGGTAGAAGGTCTGTGTCCTGTGACCTACAACCGCTTGACCTAGAGTTAGAAAGTACCTTACGTTCTCTTCGAGCAAGTCGACCCGATCTAGGGTCAGAATTTGTCATTCCAATGGAAAACCAAGGTCAAAACCCACCTCGACCTGTTGTTGTTCCACAGCAAGTCCAACCAGCACCTAGGATGATTAGAGACCACTTTATGCCTGGTGCATTCACTCCACCTTCCTGCATCCAAATCCCTAATATTGAAAATGTCCAGTATGAGATTCGTCATGCCACACTTCAGATGTTACCAACCTTCTATGGGTTGGATAGGGAGAATCCATACGATCACCTTACTGAGTTTTTAGGGATTTGTTCCACCATTAGAATTCAGGGTCTCACTGCTGATGCCATTAAACTCCTTCTGTTCTCGTATTCTCTGCGAGATAAAGCCAAGACCTGGATTAACACCCTTAGGACCACAGAGCCTGTTACCACTTGGTCTGACCTTCAGACATTATTTCTGGCTAGGTTCTACTCTATTGGTCGTACCACTCAAATGAGGTATGCTATTACCCATTTCGTTCAGAGAGAGGGTGAGTCGTTTCATGAGTCATGGGAGAAAATGAAGGAACTCCTTCGATTGTGTCCCCATCATGGTATTCCTGATTGGCAAGTTGTCCAGTCATTCTTCCAAGGTCTATGTGCTAAGGATAAGAGTCTAGTGAATTCTGCTAGTGGAGGTGCAATTTTAAGGAAGAATGCCGAGGAGGCATGGGACTTATTCGAAATTCTCAGTGAGGATTCTGTCATTATGGCTTCGATGAATCAAAATGATAGAGGTTCGTCTTCAACCTCTAATTCTAGGAAGGGTGTGTATGAGGTAGAGAGTACCACAGTGATAAACCAACAAGTGGCGGCATTGTCTGTGAAAATGGATCAACTGCTTGCTGCTCAAGGTCAACCACCTAGGACTTTTCCTTCGTCTGTCACTCCAGTGAGTGCGGTGTGTGACATCTGTGCAGATAATAGTCATGACACTCTGTCGTGTCCTATGGCTCCCCAATACCCCGAGTTTGTTCAGGAACAGGTCCATGCAGCCCAAGGGTTCTCTAACCCAAGGAATGATCCTTACTCGAATAATTATAATCCGGGATGGAAGAGTCACCCTAACTTGCGGTGGTCTCAACCTTCCCAAGGGACAGGAAACCAGTTCCAAGGGTCGAGTAATACCTATCAACAAGCCCCTAGGTCCAATTTCCAAGGGGGAAATTCTAATGCTGCACCACCTTATAGACCACCTCACCTTCAGTCCCAGTCTCAAAACCAAAGTGTCCATCCATCACAAACACCTCAAAGCCAAAGAAGTAGTGGTTTCGAAGAGCAAGTTCTTAAAGCTCTGAAAAACATAGAAGCTAATAGTCAACTCCTGAGCTCTCATTCACAATCCATTGCTAAGTTAGAGACTCAAGTTGGACAAATCGCGGCTACTCTGAGCCGTAGAGAGGAGGGAAGACTTCCGAGTCAACCCATCAATAACCCTAAAGGAGCACACTTGGCCGAGAGTTCTTCTTCACAGGACTCTCACTATCATGAGGATGTAAAAGCGGTCACTACTTTGAGAAATGGAAAAATTGTTGATAATAAGGTTGAGGAGAGAGTTAATGAGGATGGGAATGTGTCTAGAGTTCCTAAGGTTGGGGAAGTGAGTGAAAAGAAAAAGAGTGAGAATGAGAAAGGGAAGGGGGTAATGAGTGAGCCTAAGAGGGATAACTTTCCCTCTAATTCTGATGATCCTTTGGCATCCTATGTGCCCAAGGCTCCATTCCCATCAGCGTTAGTTGCGCCTGTTAGAGGAAAGAAGAAGGGAGCGTCTTTGAGTGAAATGCTAGAAGTTTTTAAGCAAGTGCACATTAATCTTCCACTCTTAGATGCCATTAAGCAGACCCCTTCTTATGCTAAATTCTTGAAGGACCTATGTACTCAGCAGCGCAAGGAGAGTGTGCATTTCGCTAAATCAGCAGTCCTCTCAGATGTGGCAAGTGCTGTGGTTCAGTACCACGTCCCTGTCAAACGTAAAGACCCGGGTACTCCGACTATTCCATGCTTCTTAGGGAGTCACTATGTAGACCGGGCCTTGATTGATTATGGGGCCAGTGTGAATATTCTTTCATACTCTGTGTATGAGAAGATGGAGCTCGGTGAGCTCAAACCTACACCCACCGTGTTATAATTTGCCGATAGGTCGACCAAGGTCCCTAGGGGTGTGTTACAGGATGTGTTAGTTAAGATCGAGTCTTTTGTCTTTCCGGCCGATTTTATTGTTCTAGACATGGGAGCCTGTAAATACCACTAGACCTCAAATTCCTGTCATCATAGGTCGACCTCTTCTTGTGACTGCAAATGCAGTCCTACATTGTCGGTCGGGTATCATGGAAGTTTCATTTGGTAATATGAAGGCTAAGCTTCAAGTGTACCATGCTGTAACACACCCTCATCACTTTGAGGAGTGCTCATTTGTAGACGTCATTGACCATGCAGTCGAGGAGGCTTTGCCTTTTATTCTGTCTCAGGACCCTTTAGAATCATGTCTGGCGCATTTTAATTATGAAGATTTTGATATTGACCAGTCTATCCTAGAGGTGAATCAGATTCTCGAGTCAACTCCTGCACTAGGCAACCTACCTTGGAAGCCTAAAGTTGAGGCCTTGCCTCAATTATCTAGTACCTCCATGCCTACATCTCTAGAGATTGCCCCGAAACTTGACTTGAAACCTTTACCAGCAAATCTTAAGTATAAGTTTCTAGGTGATAATGATTCTCTACCGGTTATCATTGCCTCTGATTTGAGTATAGAGCAGGAGAGTAAACTCATGAAAGTTCTAGATGAGAATAAACAAGCCATAGGGTGGTCGGTTGCCGATCTTAAGGGTATAGATCCATCTATTTGCATGCACCGAATCCATCTTGAGGAAGGAGCTATGCCTTCACGGGAAATGCAGCGAAAGCTCAATCCCAACATGAAGGAAGTGGTTATGAAGGAAGTTGTGAAGTTGTTGGATGCGGGTATCATCTACCCCATTTCTGACAGTGCTTGGGTAGCTCCTACCCAAGTTGTACCTAAAAAGTCCGGTATAACTGTAGTTGCAAATGAAGAGGGTATTCTAGTCCCTACTCGAGCTACCACTGGGTGGCGAGTATGCATCGACTATAGGAAGCTTAATTCTAGGACTAGGAAGGATCACTTTCCACTTCCTTTCATTGACCAAATTCTCGAAAGACTTGCGGGGCAGAGTTTTTATTGTTTTTTAGATGGTTATTCTGGATATAACCAAATTGCAGTATACCCCGAGGACCAAGAAAAGACCACCTTTACTTGCCCTTTTGGCACTTTTGCCTATAGGCGCATATCATTCGGCCTATGCAATGCTCCTAGTACATTCCAAAGATGTATGACGACCATTTTCTCTGACATGATTGGAGATTTTCTAGAGGTTTTCATGGATGATTTTTCAGTTTTTGGTTCATCTTTCGATTCATGCCTCTCTAATCTTTCCAAGGTTTTAAAGCGTTGTTGTGACACCAATTTGGTCTTGAGTTGGGAAAAGAGCCATTTTATGGTTCGTGAAGGTATTGTTTTAGGACACGTGGTGTCTAGTCGTGGTATTGAGGTTGATCGTGCAAAAGTTGATTTAATTGCTAAGTTGCCACCCCCTACCACGGTCAAGCAGATTAGGTCCTTCCTTGGACATGCCGGTTTTTACCGGCGATTTATCAAAGACTTCAGTAAAATCTCTAGGCCCTTGTGCAATCTTCTTGCCAAGGATGTTCCCTTTGTCTTTGATGAGGCTTGTCTGAAAGCCTTTACCACACTGCGCTCTCTCTTGAGCACTGCTCCTATTATGCAGCCCCCGAATTGGTCCTATCCTTTTGAGATTATGTGTGATGCGTCTGACTACGCTATAGGGGCTGTTTTGGGTCAAAGGATAGATAAATTTCCTCGAGTTATATATTATGCTAGTAAAACTCTTGATGATGCTCAAATGAACTACACCACCACTAAAAAAGAGTTACTAGCTGTTGTCTATGCCTTAGATAAATTCCGTTCTTATCTGTTAGGGTCAAAAGTCATTGTTTTCTCTGATCATGCTGCTCTACGGTACCTTTTGTCCAAAAAAGAGACCAAGCCTAGGTTGATTAGATGGATTCTTCTCTTGCAAGAATTCGATTTTGAAATTCAGGATAAGAAAGGGTCGGAGAATGTAGTTGCTGATCACCTTTCTAGGATTCTAGCTGATAAAGATAGTGATACCCTTCCGATTCGGGATTCTTTTCCCGATGAGCAGTTATTTGCAGTCTCTCAGGTATCGTTGCCCTGGTTCGTTCACATTGTTAACTATTTAGCTACAGGGCTTATACCATCTACTTGGGCCAAACAGGATAAGGATCGATTCTTTTCACAAATTAGAAATTATTTTTGGGAGGATCCTATTTTGTTTAGGTACTGTGCGGACCAAGTGATCCGCCGATGCATCCCTGAGAATGAGGTGCATGAGATTTTGAAGTTCTGCCACACTCTGGCTTGTGGTGGACACTTTAGTGGCAAGAAAACCGCTGCTAAAGTTCTTCAATGTGGTTTCTATTGGCCTACTCTGTTCCGAGATGCTATGGACTTCTGTAGGTCCTGTGATAATTGCCAGAAGATGGGCTCTATGTCTAAGAGAGATATGATGCCTTTGAACCCGATTCTTATAGTAGAAATCTTTGATGTTTGGGGTATTGATTTCATGGGACCTTTTCCCATATCTCATGGTTTTGAGTACATCCTAGTGGCTGTGGATTATGTGTCTAAATGGGTAGAGGCAGTTGCCACTAGGACAAATGATCATAAGGTAGTTCTGAAGTTCCTTCAAGAGAACGTGTTCTCTCGATTCGGGTGTCCTAGGGCTATCATTAGTGATGGAGGTTCACACTTTAATAATAAACCTTTTGCGGCACTTGTTGCCAAATACTCCATTACCCATAAAGTCGCGACCCCATATCATCCCCAAACTAGTGGGCAAGTGGAAGTGTCCAATCGGGAGATAAAACATATTTTGGAAAAAACGGTCAAGCCTGACCGTAAAGATTGGTCTTTGAGACTTGTCGATGCTCTGTGGGCTTACCGTACAGCTTATAAAACTCCCATTGGTATGTCCCCTTACCGGCTCGTTTATGGCAAACCATGCCATCTTCCCGTTGAGCTCGAACATAAAGCCCTTTGGGCTATTCGTCAGTTTAATTTTGAGATGAAGGAAGCGGGTTCTCACCGCCGACTTCAACTTAGTGAGCTTGAGGAAATTCGCAACGAGGCATATGAAAGTTCAAAAATTTATAAGGCTTATGAAGGAATTTCATGATAAACATATTCCTCGAAAAACTTTTGAGCCTAATCAACGAGTTTGGCTTTTTAATTCCAAGTTGCGATTATTTCCGGGCAAACTAAGGTCTCGATGGGATGGGCCTTACACGGTTACCAATGTCTTTCCCCACGGTGCTATTGAGATTCACAATCCCCGTAATGGTTCTTCATTTACGGTGAATGGCCAAAGGCTAAAACCTTACATTGAAGGCTTTGGGAATGGGGATTTGACTCGGGATGGTATGGTGGTTGAGTCCATGGATCTTGAGGATCCCACTTATGAGTTCGACTGAGAACTACCACTACGTCTGGCTGAGGACGTTAAACTTAGCTCTTCTTGGGAGGAAACCCATGTTGTAACATTAGTTTTTATTAGCTTTTGTCCGTACTTGAATTTTCCGTCCTTCTCGGTCCGTTCTTTGATATTCTCCATCATTGGGGACAATGCTAGGACCAAGTTGGAGGGGGTGTTCATTCTTCACATTAATGTCGTTTGAGTCTTTTTTCTTTCTGACTTGCATTCTTTCTTCTTCCTCATTGGGGACAATGAGAGGATCTAAGTTGGAGGGTGGGAGTTCACATGCATTTCATTTTGTGATTCCATTATTTTGATTATATATTTTGCCTCTTGTCTTGCAGTCAGCTAGGAAAATTTCTTATTTCTTGTCTTTAACGGCAATTTCTCAAATATTGTGCATCATAATACCCATGATACTATACTTTGTGCATATATTATTTCCGAACTTTGAATTAGTTTGTTCCTAATTACACTGCACGTGCACGAATCGATTTGAATATTATTTGTAGCAGATGAGTATGTGATGAAGATCCTCGTTTAGAGTGGAGATTTATAACCGTTTATGCATATTTTGAGCCAATCTTGTTGTTCTGGGGCACAAATTTTCATATTTACTCATTCCAGCTATTTGGTTGTTCGACTGATGGTGCATTGTAGTTTTACTTGATTAAGTGCGTATGTGTCATGGATGAATTGTGATCAATTGAGAACATTAAAAAAAAAATTTTTTTAGAATATGATTTTAGGCCTTCATTCTGAGTTTGTAAGCCTTTCACTTGGTTTAAGTCAGTCGTATCTCCATTTGTACCCGGTTTTGAGCCGTCAAGTCCAATTTTTCAATTACTTAGGTAGCCGTGGGTTGATCATTGTGTTTTTGAGTCGTCTCGTTTTGTGTATAGTGGTGTGAGCTTGTGAGATGTCTCATGCCGCTTGAAATTGAAGAAACATGATGTTTGTGGTGCAATTTTCTGTCCTCCTATCGATAGGTCTCAAAACCTATCGATAGGCCTATCGATAGGTCATATACCTTATCGATAGGTTACATCCTCAGTTATGAAATCCTGCAGACAGAGCTAAGTCCTATCGATAGGTCTCAAAACATATCGATAGGCCTATCGATAGGTCATATACCTTATCGATAGGTTACATTCTCAGTTCCAACTTCCTGTAGACCGAGCCTTACCCCTATCGATAGGTCCTCAACCCTATCGATAGGGTTAACCCAGATTTTAAAAAAAAAAAATTTGGTCACGCGGGCACCGCCTCTCTTTTATTTCTTTTTCCCTTCCTTTTTCTTTTCTTTCTATTTTCTTTTTCCTTCTCTTTTCTTTTCCTTCTACTCTCTTCCTATTTCTTTTTCTCCCGCGGCTTTTCAACTTCAAACCACCGTTATCTCCAACTCCACCATCACCACCGCCATCTCCAACTCCACCATCACCGCCGGCCAAACTCACTTCTCCAGAGCTGCACACGAATTTGAGTCTGCCGATCTCCCCATACCCCATCGTTCTTCTTCTCAGTCACCTCCGAGAACCATTACTGCTGTGGCACCGTCTCTCAGAGTTCTTGGACCAACTGGTTATAACTCCGGCGACCTAGCTTCATCAGTTTCTTCAAGTTGTGGTAACAGTTGAATTCAAGGTCAGTTTGGTTTGATTACTTCTCCTACGGTGTGTGGCTTAGAAATCACAGTCTTTTTAGTCAAATACTTTCTTTACCCAATTTAGAATTTGTCTGTTGAGTATTGTATGACTGAATTAGTGGGTGTTAAGTAATTTCTGCTGCGTATTTCTACTTCGGTGTGTATTGATTGTTGAGAGCATCGACCGCTAGTATTGTTATACTAGACTACTGTTGTATTGAGGTTTAGCTCATCCGCTGCTGTGGTTAGGATTTGTTGGAAGATATAGTGGTTGTGGGTGTGCAGATTTGTGAGGGTGTGGAGAAGTGATCGGTTTGAAATTCTGAAATTCTGAGAATGGTGCGCCAAAAGCAACCTGCTGTTCCCTTAGATAAAGGGAAATCTGTTGTAGTTCAGCCGGAAACGAGGCCGGAAACAGGGCCT
Organism: Hamamelis virginiana; assembly: GCA_017140935.1. Taxonomy (NCBI): domain Eukaryota; kingdom Viridiplantae; phylum Streptophyta; class Magnoliopsida; order Saxifragales; family Hamamelidaceae; genus Hamamelis; species Hamamelis virginiana. The sequence goes on along the minus strand of JAESVK010000688.1, from coordinate 1,188,194 downwards.
ATCGTTCGAGAGGCACCGCCGGTTATACCGGCGCGTACGAAGAACCCGTCTGTGGGTAAGGGACAGAGGGTGGTCTATGAGGACAGCACTGATTCGGACAGCGAGTCCGCCTCTGATCCTACTTTCCGACGACCTCTTGGGTCAGGCTCCGGGGTCCAGTCTGATGATGACAGCGAGTTCCTTGACCCGTATGAGATTGACACTGAGCATCCGACTATTGGCATTACTGGGGGCATCAAAAAGCCACTGACATCTAGGCCCGCCAAATGGTCTGGCACGTCCAGAAAAGAAAGGCCACCACCACAGAAAAAACAGAAAACGGATGTAAAGAGTTGGGCAGATGTGCTGAAGGAAAAGAAGTTCAATGTGGAGAGGTTTGTGGATGCCTCGAAGTTTTTGGAAGAAACACCTCTCGTGACAATATGACAAGGTTTCTAAGCATGTAAAGATTATTCAAATAGATAACAAATGAAGAAATTTGAGTACAATATGAAATATTCAAACTTGGACTGCATTAGTCGACTAGACAGGGGTTTGTTAGTCGACTAGAACTTGTTAGTCGACTAGGTCAATTGTGTTAGTCGACTAGAAGTTGCAGGGTGTAAAAATTCCAGAAAGCTGATTTTCGGTTAGTCGACTAGACACCTATCATTAGTCGACTAACGCTCGGTTAGTCGACTAAGCACTGATTGTTCCACAATCAAGCTTCGTTTTAAAGCATTCGAGGCTAACATCGGGAGTTTTACACTGTAAGTACTTTGATTTAATGGGTTTTTATCCTTATGTATGTTTTTTATCTTGTATAGGTTAAACTCCCTCAGAAAGACCAAAATCAACAACCCAAAGAGAGCACATGGATGAATGGGAGCAAATGTAGCATGCCAGGATGAACGCCGAGCGTGAAAAGCACTACTTCCAAGTTTTTTATGCAAAACATACCCAAGCCTATCGATAGGCTACCTACCCTATCGATAGGGAAGCTCTCGGATTGAAGAATATGCAGTTTTCTAGCATCTGCACATATCACCTATCGATAGGTCTCTAGGCCTATCGATAGGCCTATCGATAGGGCTATCGATAGGGCTCCAGGCCTATCGATAGGTTTGAGCGGGCAGTTTCCTAAAGTGCTTAGAATTCCTTTTTTAGCAAATAGGAATTGGCTAGATTCGGCAGAGCTCGGGAAAAAAAGGGTTGGGCACTATTTAAAGACATATTGGGAGACCTAAAGAGCATCGTCTTTCATCCCAGACTCAGGACAAACCTCTGTGATATTTGCTTTCATCATTCTCATACCATTCAACGGAGATATTGGCTGCACATGGAAAGAACGAAGGCCTCCGGTGATTCAGCCCCGATTATGAGCAGCTAAACTCTTCTCCTTGGGTGTAGATGAAGCTTGGTTAGTGGTTTGATTATGTATTGATTAAGGTTCAAGGTTTTGTAATAGGTTATGATAATTGTACAACTTTGAGAGATTGCCGTTCTATGCAATCCGCTCTTTAATGAATCTTTTATCTTTTCATATGAATGTTTTCTGTGATTATATTCATATTGGTTGTGCAATAGTATTATTTGAATACGTTATTATTCATTAGTTGGCTCATACCTAATTAGGATAACCTGTGCATGCTTCGCTTGACAGGTTATGCCTTATTTGGATGAGTTCACTATATGAATACAAGCGTAATATATCTTTGATGATTTATTCTTGTAGTTTAGATCATCACCGATCATAAACGATTGCGAAGCCTTTGCATTAATCATATGCATAATAACTCCCTAACTAAAGTGGATTCGAAACCCGGGGTTTTCCTTTAATTAAGATTTAAACATATTTTCATGCTCGCTAGTTTAAACAAACAACCAACCTTTCAAAATCAAGAATCTGTTTGGTAACTAAAATCAGAAACAGAATAACTTCTCATAACTCAGCCATTAGTCCCTGTGTTCGACACCCGTGCACTAATTACTTTTCTAACGAATTGAGGTTACAAGCACGAGTAGTTTTATAAATTTAAATCTTGATCACAAACAAGGAAATAACCTCCCTTGTTTGGACCGATCAAGCACATAATCATTAGTCGACTAATGTACTACCAGCAACCCTGAAACACGATTTAACATCATTAGTCGACTAGGCACTATGTATTAGTTGACTAAGCACCTGCAGAACCGCCATTAACGAGCATCAAGCTTTTCAAAAACTTACCAAATCATTATACATCAATTCCAAACCTTCAAAATCATCAAAACAAGCTTCAAAGACATAAAATTCACAAGAATTACTCAAAACAATTGTTTAATTTTCAATATTCATTTTGAACCAAATTCAAAAACTCACAAACTCCAATTTACAAACCATACAAGCTTTATCAACTTCAAATTCCAATCAAAAACCCATTTCCATCAAGAATTCATTCCAAATACATCATTTAAACACAATATACATAATCAAAACTCATAACCAAGCATCCATACTCTTTGAATCCGAAAATTACATAAAGAAAACTTAACACATAAACATAAACTCACCTTAATCACTTTCCAAACTGAAATCAAACAGAAATTTTTAACAAGAACTATGTAGCTCCCAGCTTCTCTCTCTCTCTCAGCTCTCAATTCTCTCAATCTCTCGAAGGTGGTAGAAAAATGTTAAACGGTGGACACTTATCTAAATTTAAAAGAGTTTGGGACACACATGACCTTATTTGAAATGTTCAAAACCTTTTGGTAATTTCACAAAACCCTTTATATAAATCAAGTTATTTCTACTACTAAACACCCATATTTTTAGAAAAACAACCTTCTATAATAATCTACACTTCCCACACATTTCAAAAATACAATCACAACAGTTCATTTATCACAATATCAGCTAATAATTAACACATAAACACATAATTCAACATATAATCATTTGAATTTAACATTTAAGCACATAATTAGCAATTTAAAACTCTAGGTTCTTACAATAATGGTCTCAACCTAACATGAACCAACATATTTACTTTAATTAAGCTTTTACACAATTTGAAGAAATATATAGGGAAATTAAATATTATATACCGTGGTAGCAAAAGAAATTGAATCCACTTGGGTTGCATCGAATGTGAATGTGTATTTGTACAACCCACATAGAAACCACCAATTCATGAATATATGCAATAATTAACATGTTTTGGTAAGATGGAAATAAGCTAGGAAAAAAAATGACACGTATGTTTCCAAGTATTAGATAAATCAAACTTATTACCTCAATGGCGTAGAGATGCAGTGATTGCTCCGCAATCAATGCACTTTTTAAGTCTTTTCGACTTATTATTACCAGATTTTACTTGAACTTTGATATTTAATAGTTATAAACCATGAACTTATTGTTTTTCCTCGTGTTGTGTAGGAATTCTTCATAAAAGCAGTAATTCGAGCACTTTTGAGGTGGGTTCTCTGCAAATGTTCCCGGATGAAGCTACAAGTGGAGTCAAATGGAAGGAAAAACACTCAAAAAGAAGCAAGGAAGTACCTGGGCACCTTCTGGAATCACAAACGAAGCAAACTGGGCAAATTAGAGTTGATCGATAGCTGGGCTATCGATGGCCTATCGATAGGGCTTGTCTATCGATAGCCAGATAGCCAGCCTATCGATAGACAGAGTGCTGGTTTTACAATTTTTTGCTCCCTATCGATAGGCTATCCCTTGCTTATCGATAGGGGGGTCCTCGGGAGCCATGCACGCGAATTTTAACTGTTTTTTAAGTTGTTTTTGAAGAAGTTCAATTTAGGTAGGTTTGTTATACAGTATTTAAGTAAAACTTTTGAGAGTTCTTTGTGGATCCAGACCTAACCTAGCCTCTCTAGCACTTCATCTCTTTCTCTCATCCCTCTACCATCTCTCATATACCATTCAACTTGGATTTTGGCTGCGGATGGAAAGAACGAAGACCTCCGGTGATTCAACCCCGACCATGAGCGGCTAAACTCTTCTCCTTGGGTGTAGATGAAGCTTGGTTAGTGGTTTGATTATGTTTTGATTAAGGTTTAAGGTTTTGTAATGAGTTTATGATAATTGTACAACTTTGAGAGATTGCCATTTTATGCAATCCGTTCATTAATAAATCTATTATCTTTTAGTATGAATGTTTTCTGTGATTATATTCATATTGGTTGTGCAATAGTATTAATCGAATATGTTTGTATTCAGTAGTTTGTTCATACTTAACTAGGATAACCTGTGCATGCTTTGCTTGACAGGTTATGCCTTATTCGGATGAATAAACTATATGAACACAAGCGTAATATATTATTGAAGATTCAATCTTGTAGTTTAGATCATCGTCGATCATAAATGATTGCGAAGCCTTTGCGTTAATCATATGCATAATAACTCCCTAACTAAAGTGGATTCGAAACCCGGGATTTTTCTTTTAATTTGATTTGATAATAGTTTCATGCTCTTTAGTTTAAACAAACAACCAACCCTTCAAAATCAAGAATCTGTTTGGTAACTAAAATCAGAATCAGAATAACTTCTCATAACTCAGCCATTAGTCCCTGTGTTCGACACCCGTGCACTAAATACTTTTCTAACGAATTGAGGTTTTAAGCACGAGTAGTTTTATAAATTTAAATATTGATCACAAACTAAGAAATAACCTCCCTTGTTTGGGTAGATCATGCAGCCACCAGGGTCTCACCGGATTTGCATAGTTGTACCCCAAAAGCAAATAATTTTGCCTATTAAGACATAATAAACAACGATGAATTATGTACAAAAACAATATACTAGTATACTAATTCTAGGTAATACACGAGTAAGTTATATACCGTAGTAGCATAAACATGTAGCCACCAGGGACACACCGAATCTCTAAAGTTGTGTCCTCCTATCTCCCATCCCAAATAATGCTCAAGCAATCTAAAAACAATACTGCAAATTGTTCAAAAAGAATTTCATAATGAAATATATACAAAAATATACTATTAACATTATAATGAGATCCAAGAATATGTGAGTGAGTTACATACTAGGGTATCATAGTCATAAAGCCACCAGGGTCCTTTTTTACAATTTTAATATTCATATAAGCCCTTTTTTACAATTTTAATATTCATTTCTCCTTTCTTATTTTTAATTTTACAGTTTACTAGAAATAGCAAGGTAATTAGTATGACGCCTCAGAGCAATAATTTTTCCAGTCTTTTTCTTCCTAAGCTCAACACTTGCCACGCTAACAGCCTTCCCAAAACATAAAAGCATGATTTATCCAAGTGATTGGTAAGGTAAGTTCCAGGTTATTCCATCATCAAATAAAAGCATGAAAAAACCCCACATTTGAGATAAAAAAAAAACCCTAGATTCGTACCTTAATTGTTAGATATTGACCAAGCAAGCTTCAATGGCTTCTTCGGCTACGGCGAACAATCCTACGGGTTTGAGGTAGGTTCATGGTTAGAGACACACTGATTTAACCTTATTTTTTTGGGAAAAAATATGAAAAAATAAAACAAAGGAACAAGGAATATACCGATGATATAGCTTCTTTCTCCGGCGACGATGCAGCGGTTGCGATGGACGGTACGATCTCAACCTTCTTGAGGGTGGGGTTTCTACTTCTCTCTCTAAACCATAACTTTTGAGTTTGAATGGTTTTGCAAGCCAAAGGTGACATACTATTGCCTATTGGTATCCCAGATGGGTCATGTTTACAGCAATTCCCTTGTGTTTTTTTTTTCCCCATCCGTTGGATCACCAGCTGCTATCTGATCTGATGGCCATTATTAGAGGGGTTATGTAGTGTGAAAAAAGATGGAGCATGAAAATTAATTTTTATAAAAAATTTAATAACTTTTAATTTTATTAAAAAAAAGTTAATTTTATTAAAAAAATTAATTTTACAAATAATTTAACTGTTAGATTTTATTCACTTCTTATAAATTTTATACCAATAAAAAATCACAATGATCCAACGGTCAAATTCAGACAAAACCAAATATGAATACTTGGTAACATTTTGAATAATAAAAATTTAATAATTTTTCATAGTGACATTTTTCAAGAACCGACCGTTGGATAACCATAATTTTTCATAGTGACATTTGATGTGTATACGTGGACTATCTAATCCAACGGTCGGATTCTCAAATACTTTTTCCATACTAGAGTTTTTACAAAGAATGGGTAAGAACCTTAAGTAACCGCTAGTAATTAGGTTATTCAAATTTAAAAACAGATGAGTTAAAAATCCTCCCTAGTGCATCTGACCAACTTTGGAACAACTATTTTGAGAAACTGCCCGTTGGATTTGATGCTCCACTTATACGTATCATGAATGCAAAAAATCACATTGATCCAACGGTCGGTTTTTTATAAAATAAACTATGACTATATTTGTCAGTGATTTTTCATTATTGTTTACTCTTTTTTTTTTTCAAAATTGAAAAAATCAACCATATATTGGATAAATGTTATTTTTTTTAATTTAAGTATATGTGGATTAACATTAAATCCAACGGTCGGTTTCTCGAAATAGCTGTTCCAAATTTATCAGATAGATACACTAGGGAAGACAAGGAAATCGGGATCGAGGACAAAGGAAGGACGAGTGAAATTTTATTTATAAAAATAGGCAAATCATGATATCAACGCTCGATCCATCCAGCAGTACCAACATGCGCTCCAAACTAACAAAGTTGAAAAATAATTAATAAACTAAAGCATATAATTAATAATAATCAATTCAAAATGGAATATAATTTAATGCAATTTGGAATATTGGTGGACCGATCGAATTAATAGTATCAGATTATATATTAGAGGTTCAGATTAACAGATCAGATTAATTTTGATGGATCGAAATTCATATCGGATCGGCCAATTACAAAAGGCCAAATCTGAGTAAACGATTGGCCAAATCGAACTTGTCCTTTTAGAAGTTATAATTATATAATCCTTACAAATATATAATAATTTAAAAGTTTAAAATAATTAACGTACTATTAATAAAAGTCTTTTAGTTAATTAGAGTAACAATAACATGATTGAATTAGAGTAAGCTAGCTAGATACTTTAAATTAAAATTTTGATTTTTTGTTTTTTGAATATTAAACCATTATAAGAGATTGAATTAGTGGTATAATGCAATAATTAAAATTTTATAACACTAGGTTCAGGGTTCAAACCATGAAAAATATACTTTTTCATTTATTTTAAGGCATTAAGTTCAAATTTTTTAACACTAGATAGGTTCAGGGCTTTGAGAACAGCTTGAGGTAGATGTTATTAAAATTAACCAAAAGAGAACAGCTTGAGGTAGATGTTCTTAAAATTAACCAAAAGAGAACAGCTTTAAGTAGATGTTCTTAAAATTAACCAAAAGAAAACAGCTTCAAGTAGCTGTTTTTAAAATTAACCAAAAGAGAACACCAAAAAGAAAACGGATTGAGGTAGCTGTTCTTAAAATTAACCGAAAGAGAGCAGCTTCAAGAAGCAGTTCTTATAATTAACCAAAAGAGAACATTTTAAAGGAGAGTTGTTCTCTTTAGCATTAAAAAAGCAACCCTATGTACTTTTAAGAACAAAATTTTTTAAGCTGTTCTCTTTGTGGATAAGGGGCTTGTTCTCGTAGGCATTTTTCTTTGTAGTGACGCTTCAATGTACACAAAATGGTCCATTAGCTCTATCTTATAACTTGTTATGCTTGCCACATTGGAATCTTTCATTCCGTATATTGATCCTTACATGATCTCCTTCCTTGAACTCTACTGCCTATAGCCTACAATGTTTGATAGTCGATCTTTTTTATTTTTTGTTGCCTTCCTCAAGTTTATTACAAACTCACTCATGCAACTTCCTGATATACTCAACCATATCTTATGCATCACCATTGAAATGATTTGAAATAGGCAAAGGAACCAAATTAAATGGATTATTTGGATTTCAACCATGGACAGCTTTAAAAGGGGTCGTAGTAAATGTCTTATTTTTCGACTTGTTATAAGCAACTTCGATCTGATGCAAAGTTTCACACCAATTCACCTTATGCTTACCAACCAAGGACCGGTACAAATTTTCCTATGATCTATTCACCACTTTGATTTGGTCGTTCGTCTATGGATGGTGAGCACTAATAAATTCTAGCTCAATACCCATCTTCAGCCATAAAGTATGCCAAAAATGCCAAGAAAATTTGATTCCCAATTAAAAGTGAGTGTGTACGAAATTCCATTTATTTTGATAATCACTCGAAAATATTTTCAGCCACATGACTAGCACCATTGTCTTACTAAATGGTAGAAAGTGTTCCATCTTTGAGAACCTATCCACCATATGAAGTATAGAGTCATGTCCCTGCTCTGTACGTGGAAGCCCTAATATGAAGTCCATAATACTAATATCCTCCCAGGAAGCCTCGAGTTCTGGTAATGGAGTTTAAAGACCTATGTTTTAAGAATGTCCTTTAACTGTATTACATGCATGTTCTATATCTCTACACATGCCTTATAACATCTCTATACAGTTTGGTCCAATAAAAATTTTCTTCAACCATACCAACAGTTTTGCCACAGCCGAATATCCTCCAAGTCCATTATGAAACCTCGTCCCTATTTTCAACCACGTGTCATTTTATCTTAGTTATTTATGTGCAAGTATAACGTTATAAGGGCATCTTACTTTTGGTACTTTAGCTGTGTGGCATGTGGCTTGTGGGGCTTGGTGGTCCATCCCAAGACTAAGACATCTCTCTATTTACACCATAAAATAACATGCCAATGAAAAAATGCCTCATAACCAATTAAAGAATGAGTTTAATTGGCTAAATGGCTTCCCAATTAATGAAGGACACATGTCCAAGTCAGTTTTAAGGTGAATAATCTGGAGAAAAACCAGAATTCCATCACGTTCTCTTCAAATAACCACAAAAAACTGCTTTGGCGGTTACCTTTTGAACATTTAAACATATTTTAAATATATTTCCATCAAAGAATGCAGCAAGTAACTACTAATAACTGCTGTAGCAGTTACGTTTTATATATTAAATATGTTTTAATTGTTTTTTATAAGAGAATGCATCAAATAACTGCCAAAGGTAGTTATTTTTTGAATATTTAAACATGTTTTGGTAGTTTTTTATAAGAGAATTAATGATAGATTTTCGTTCTCAAACATTTAAAAACTAGTCTGCAGCAGTTATTTAAGTAAGAAAATAGATTTTTACAGCCAAGTGGAAGTTCCAGATTGGGTTGAAGACGGACAGTCAGAAGCTTCAAACCAATCTTTATGCAACAAATCTCCATCACAGCAGTACACATGGACTCCAAACAAGATGCAAGAGCACTTGACACTTGTCAACACCTTATTTGACACGAATTGAAGGTAGTTACCTTGCAAGTCTATAAATAGAGGAAGACTCCTGCATGCAAATGGTTCAACAACCACACAAGACGCACGTCTTAATGCATATCTTTACTTTATCTCTTTTCACTTCAATGTATCTCTTAACTTAGGACTTCTTTTCACATCCCATACTCTCTTTCTATTCGTCTAAGATCTCTCTCCCTTATCCCTCTATCCTTTTCTTCTAAGATCTCTCTCCCTCTCTCTTCTATCCTTTTCTGTCTGATTGCTTCGAAGGACTTTAACAGAAGTGTATAATTGTTGTACCAGAAATGGAGGTAATAATATGATTATGTGGTTTCTTCGAAACATTTTATTTGTTGCTTTATTTGTTACATTTCGAGTTATTTATAATTATTTTGCCTTATTTGATTAATTAAAAGTCCTCTTCATTGAGGCGAAGCCGAATTCCCACAATTGCCTGATTATAATATCTTGGCTCGATTAACTTCGAACCAATCTTTTACCTTGAAACGGTGTAAGGTCAACCTTTTTGGCACGCCCCCCCACTTCAAACCATATGTGTGCAGTTGCCATCTTGAGATTTCTTGAGGGAACACTCTCTCTCCCTCTCTCTCTCATGCGCGCGCGCACACACACAATGGTTCACACAAATCGCAGCACTAATCCTTGAAGCACTTCTTTCTCACATGGATAAAGCATGACTGCATGAGCTATAGTTACTTGAAAAAGGGCCCCGTCAACTATAACATGAGCCTAGTGATCAACGAGCAAAACATTAATATTACCTCTCAAAATCCATAATATATTACCGATTTACAACCATTTGACTTATTTGTTTAGCCGAAGCCAAACCCAACCACAACAAGAACAAGTTTTAATTTTTTTGTATAGAGTTCTTTTCTCATCGATATATTGACAAAAATATATGTCACGCTTATTTTGTATTGAAGTAACCAATATACCAACATATCACCAATATATATATTCCCTTGAGAAACCTTCAAAGTAGCAATTCACATGCGTGGCTTTAGTGCGGGCGTGCCAGAAAGGTTGACCTTCCACCTTATCAAGGTTTTGAAATTGGTTCGAAGAAAGTCAAACCAAAGAAATATTAGGTAATCGTAATGGTTCGAATTTGCCTCAATGAAGAGGACTTTAATTAATTATAACAAGGCAATATATTGATAAGAAAATTGAATTAAAAACAAGTACAATAAAAAGCAATCAAAATGGTTCAAAAATACCACAGAAATGCTTCATTGCCTCTATATTTGGTATAGCAATGGAAAATCTGTTAAAGTCCTTCAAACCAAGGATTCTACTGTAATGAATCGGAGTGAGGAGGATAGAAAGGACGAGGGAGAGAGAGTTTCAGAAGAAAAGGATAGAAAGAAGGTGAGAGAGAGAATTACAGAAGAAATCCTACAGAGCATTGGATGAAAAGAGAAATTTTAGTAACAAGTAATGAGAAAAACATAAGTGTTGAGTTGCGTGGTTGTGAAACCCCTTTCATAAAGAATTCTTCCTCTATTTATAAACTTCGATCAATAACTGCCTTTGAACCATCACCAATAAGCTTTCTATATTCTTCTAAATAGTAAATACTATGGTTTCTTGTCTAACGGTTGACTCTTGATCTTTGTTAATTCCATGTCTTCAATCCAATAAGAATATGCCAAGTGGGCTTGATAACTGCTGCTTGATCATGCATTATCCTGTCTTCATATTTGAATTTCATCAGAAATCAAATACACATGTTCAAATCATATTTTTAATTAATATTAATCCCATTTCCTAAAAGGAAATTAACAATTAACCGTTACTTGGCAGTTTTCTTTCAAATCTATACTATCTATAAAGCGAGAAGGTGACTTCGACTGGTCACTTTTTTTTCCAAAAAATGCCCCTTCATTAATATTAACTTAAGAAATAATATCAAGTCTCTTTTTGTAACTTTACATTCCACCACAACTCCTTACAGTTATCTCACGTTCTACCACAGCTACTTTGGATAAAATTATGGTTTTTTATTTCAATTTTCTGATTCTCTCTCAATCCTTAAATTTCCGTAGAAGCTAAATATGTAGATAAGAATCATTCAATGATAAGGCATGGTATTTCCATTTAGAGATAAGATTATTTTTTTTTTTTTTTTTTTTTTTGAAAAATTAGCAATATAAGCGATAAGATTGTGATTTGAAAAATCAGCAACACCAATTCTCCATGGACTCTATCTCTTCATTCCTCTATGCTATCTCAAACCATTAGAGTACGGGTATTTCCATTTATTACGGGTATTTCTTCTAACGAATTATCTCTATTTATTATTTTACATTACATGTTTTTCTCACTTTGTGAAATAATCTTTTCTTTACATAGTTGCCAAATCAATCTCAAAGTCCTCACTCTGAATAAATGGAAATCGTGATTGGCAATTTGCAAGGGCACAAATCAATCTCATCTCCCAATTTGCAACTCCCAATTTGCAAGGGCACAAATCTCTTCTAACCAAAGGGTAATCAATACTTAATTGAAATAATTTATGAATCAATCTTACTTATATTTCCCATATTTCTGAATCAATACTTAATCTTTTTGGAACAATGAGTTTGTTTGGTCAATAGTCATTGTAACATGCATCGAGTTTCATCTAAAGTCTGTGAGGTGAACTTTAATTTTCAGTCTCAATATTACCATATTATTCTCTATATATTTGGAATGACAAGTAAAGTTCACGTTGTGGATTTTGGGTAAAAAAACAATATTAATTACCTTCTATAATACGCTAAACTCTATGTTTCGAATTGAGTGGCCCAAATCTAAACCCACATTTACTGTATTTTACCAAAACAATGCATTGTATGTAGTATAGTCATTTTAGTGTATTTTATAAGTCTTTCTAAATAATAGCATTGGGTTTTTATTCATTATGCAGTAGTATAGTCATTTAATCATGGTTTAAACTCTATGACATATATTTTAAATTTGTGAACTGAATCATTTGGTGAGATTGCAATATATATATTATATATATACTTAAGCTCATGCTCAAAATAGTTAATATTTTTTATTCATGGAATATCATGTCATTAGATTTAATTTGATTTTGTTCTATTATATTGTGATGTACTCAATATCATCTATTCGAATCTCCAACATCCTTATTCTGCATTACCATAACGATTCAAGAAGGCACAACACATCGCATGGTAAGTTTTTTCGCCAGTGATCTATTTCAATAATAATAATAAACTCCCATATTTTATTTCACTGTTGATTAAGAAATTATTTATTTATGAAAATTTGATTGTAATTTTATAAAAATTATTTGTGCCCGCATTTTCGTTGTTTAAGGTCTATGTTAATTATTTTTCGGCAAGAAATTGGAAGTATTTCCTATATCACACCACTATTCCAATGGTTATTACAATGTTGCCTTTGTTAGATGTTTCTTATGTATTTAAAATTATATTATGTAAAAATATATGAGCATGCATGTGTTTATATGTGTATATTTGTGTTTATGTATTTATGCATGATTAAGTATAATTTTATAGCCTCTGTGACTTTTTGACCATCACTGGACATATTGGTTCAACTTTCAATTTTTGTTTTGCCTTCTTGGTTGGTATTGATGTTTTCCCTTTTATTCTTGAATTTAAAAGACTAACCAATTTAAATTCAAACAATCATGTTTTCAATTAAATTTTATAAAAGGCTAATGAATTTAAAAAAAAAAATCAATCAATTATGTTTTCACTATAATATGAGTGTGTCAGATTCCGGCCAACACTCAATTCTATTTCTAGGTACATAAAATAAATCAAAAAAAAAAATAAATAAATAAATAAGGTGTGGGGGACAAATAAGAACAAATTAACTATGAGAACCAAGTACTCTTAAATTTCAACTCTTAAAGATCCACCCCTAAACTCTCAAACTCCATCTAATTAAATTAGATCTCTTAAATTAAAATTTTGTTTCTTAAAAAATTATCTAAAACTATACGTTTCAATTTAGAAATATATGTCTTTTAGAACTCTTAAATTTTTTTGTAATAGATAATATTTAATAAATGTATAACTAATGATTAAATTAAAATTCATTCTTATAACATTACATATGGTGAATAATCTGATCCTATTTTTTTACAACTATATATATATATATATAGACTAGTTTAATTAAAATTAATTTAATTTAAACTCTGAAATTACAACTCGTCTAAATCCAACACAAAACTCAAACTCAATTTATTTTAGAACTCTTAAATTAGAAATATTTTTTCTAAGAGATTATCTAAAACTATATGTTTTAATTTAGAAATATACGTCTTTAAGAACTCTTAAAATGTTTAGTAAGAGATAAATTAGAGATTTACAAATTAGAGATATAACTCTTAAACTATATATGTTTCTTTTAAACTCTTAAACGAGAACGCTTAAACTACAAATATAAAATTAAATATGTCAACCACTACAACAAAAATCGGTATTTACGGCGTTTTTTTAACGGCGTTTATATATAACGCCGTAAAAGGTGGTAAAAAAGTCATGCCTCACATGTTTTTTAATGTAAGTCGTAAAAGCATTAGTATTTACGGCGTTTATTAAACGCCGTAAAAGGTTAGAGTATTAACGGCGGTGTTCAAACGCCGTAAAAACATTTATTTATTGACGGCGTTTATAAAACGTCGTAAAAAATCACAGCATTATTATTTACGGCGTTTTATAAACGCCGTAAAAATATAAGTATTAACGGCGTTTGTTAAACGCCGTAAAAAGTGTTCCCCGAAATTGCCTTTCCCTTTTTTTTTTTTTTGTTTTTCCCGCGCCCAAGTTTCCTCCAGTAGGCCATTCCGTATTTTTAACAAAAGGTATTTACGGCGTTTGTTAAACGCCGTAAAAAGTGTGAGGTATTCTCGGCATTTGTTAAACGCCGTAAATAGGCTGAGTTATTCTCGGCGTTTGTTAAACGCCGTAAATAGGCAGAGGTATTCTCGGCGTTTTTTAAACGCCGTAAAAGGTGGTAATTATTCTCGGCGTTTGTTAAACGCCGTAAAAAGACATAGTTTTCTCGGCGTTTATTAAACGCCGTAAAAAGGCCAAGTATTTTTTTTTTTTTAACCCGCGAATTTTTTTCCCTTTTCTTTTCTTTCCCTCTTTTCTTCTCATTCCCCGCGCCCCTTATCGAAAACCAGAGTCATTTCTGCAAACCCTACCACCATTGAAGCCTTGATCCATTTACCTTACCACCATGGAAGCGTTGATCGGAAACCTCAGTCTTGATCGAAAACCTTGTTGAGCAGACTTGATCGAACAACTCAGTCGTTGACCCCCTGATTTTACCACCATGGAAGCGTTGCCGCCGTCGCCCCCCTGATCTAACCGCCGTTCACCCCTTGTTCTTACCGGTGTACTCCACTTTCTCTCTCTCTCTGCTTGGTCCAGATCCTTATGCTCCGGATCCAGATCGTGATCGACACCTAGTTCCCACCGATCAAGATACGGCTAGCCGGCAGCTCAGCTGGTAAGAAATTCTCGGATCCTCATCAGAGAAGCTGCCGGACCTCATTTCTGAGGAAGCTAAGGTGAGTCGTGCTTTTTTAGTTGAGTTTTCTTCACTCTTTCCTCATGCATGTTCGAATCTGAGTAGCTATGGCTTGATAGCTACATGCATTCCTATTTTCTTCTCATTTTTCCCTTTTCATTTTGGTTCTGGGGAGTTTGAGTATGGATCGGTGCTGGTATATATATATATATGATTTGGGTAAAAGGATGTATTTTCAGCATTTACTCATGGCTGTAATGGAGAGGTTTTTGGCTTTTGGTTTAAAAAATAATAGTTTGGTGTTGGCTTTTCGCTTTTGGCTTTTGGATTTTTTATTTCAGGTACTCTCCAGAGCAGTTATTCGATGTGGTTGCAGCTGTTGACTTGTATCATGGTTTTGTCCCCTGGTGTCAAAGGTCAGAGATAATTCAACGACATCCAGATGGATCATTTGATGCAGAGCTGGAGATTGGTTTCAAATTCCTTGTTGAAAGTTATGTTTCCCATGTAGAATTAAGCAAACCAAAGTTTGTAAAGGTAAGTAACTTCACCTCAATCTCTGAGTGATTTATTTTAGAAGTCTTGCTTTTGACAGTGATTTGTTTCCATCAGAGGATTAATTAATTGATTTATTTATTTATTTTTTTTATTTTCAAATTTTGTATTTATAAGTAATATCTTTTGTATGATTGTGAGTTTGTTTGTAATGATCTGAAACCTATTAGACTATTTTGCAATTTTGTGTATGAACTTCAGCATTTGTAGGGCTACTGATTGACACTAACTGGCTTTATATGAGTAAAGGGGGGAAAAAGGATTGGGATAAGGGAGAAAAATTGGCTGAGATTTTGGTGTTTTCTTTAGGTTGGAAGAAAAAAAGTTACAGTTAAAACTTAGAAGATCAAGACAGTTGAAAATTTGTGTCAATGATCTAATATAACCTTTTTTTCTTGCGTATATTATTTTGAAATCTTCATCTACTACTTCTCAACATGTTTGATTTATGTTTTAGTCTTTTAGACATTTCTGGTGTTTCTTATTAGCTTATTTTGGATGAATATGATTAATTTAATGCACTTGCATATTTGTCTAGTTGTTTGTTATGTGTTGCCTTTTCTGAATGAATAAATTATGAAATTTCACACTTGATTACTAATAATGAAATGCATAAATGTCTTGGGTTTTTCCAACAAATGGGTTTAGATGTAGCTAAAATGTGTTTGATTCAAGGGTTTTAGCCATTTGATTTAGACATTCTTAGCTCCAAACATTCTCAATATTTACACCACCCTTAGAATTTTATTTTAATCAAAGAACTGAGATGATAATCTTACCCATGTGAAAAACGAAGAATGAAATCATTTTAAGCTGATCATTTAGTATGCCAATTTTAGGAAGTACGATGCATTTGGTGGTGGGCCCCAATCCGTTTTCTTTATCTATTAATGTATATGAAGCAAATCTGCATGTTCAGTACATGTGCCCTGTGCCCCTGTATTATAAATAGCAATAGCAAGCAAATGGATAAGAAAAATATACAGATAAAATGAAGAATATTCATCCTTAGAGATTCGGGTCTTGATTAATGTCAGTTAATTAGCATCAAGTGATTAGAGTTATTGTTGCTCTGGGAGAACTTTTCATACTCAGGTCTTGGTGAATCATCATATATCAGCCTGATAAATTTATTAGATCAACATAGCCAGCCTTGGCTTTAAAACTGCTTTAAAAGCCACACAAAAGCAGAGAAAAATAATGAATCTTTAAATTTTTTGTATTTAATTTTCTTGCTGTCAAAATGAAATGACATAAGAGATTTTGTTGCAAATTGTTACCTATGCTAGGATTTTGATACTATAAATAATAAGTAGATTTGCTGGGGTTTAGGTTTGGTTGAGTGGAGTTGAGAACTTCTAGAAAGGTCTCCCTTAAATAAATTTAAGTTCAAAGATAAGACATCTTATCATTCCTACTAACATTAGAGGATATTTCACTACATATCCTAGTGATCTACTATTTGTTTCATATCATTTCCTTTCATTAGGTGTGTAGGACTTTGAAATTTTGATACTGTCATTGTGGTCTGTTTTGATAAAAGGTTGGATTGGATCTAGCTTAAGCGCCTGGGTTATTTACATTTTAGAACTAATTTGGTGTAGTTAGTTTTCTAGAAAATGTGGTGTGTGTGACTGTGTGTGTGTGTGTGTGTGTGTGTGTGTGTGTGTTTGTGTTTGTGTTGTGTTTAGGACTTAGGCATTTGGTTATATTTCTCATTTTGCATTAAAGTGCTGAAGCATTTTTTTAGGAACAGATGATCGGTTCCTGTTTTTTAAGAATCAATAGTAGTTTTTAAAAAGGCAATGAGATTAGACAAGGGATTAAAATACCAGAGACAGCCTTTTAAAATAATTTCTTATTTAGTTATTGAAGTTTTAAGAGTTGAGCCCGTTCCGCAACTTTACAAGACTCAAGTGTTACATTTTCTGTATGGATCATTTTAAATGTTTTGATGTTTACAATGGTCTTTCTTTGTTTTTTTACCATTGATATAGTCTTTTACTTTATTGGTTTCGATTTTCATATAGTTATTGATGGTGTTGATATTTATGATCTTATTTTTTATTCTGTTTTACTTCCAGACAACTGTGTCAGACAGTACCCTATTTGACCATTTGATAAACATTTGGGAGTTTAGCCCGGGACCGATTCCCGGAACTTGCAAAATGGTTCTTGAATTTGAATGGTTCTTGAATTTGCAACTGTGTCAAACAAGAGGAATGCATCATTAGAGACCTAGAAATGGTTCTTGAATTTGAAATTTTCTAAAATAATAATGAAAAGTTAGATAATAATGACTCATAAAAGAGTATTTATGCTAGGGTTACAGCAACCTTAAGATCCTATCTCTTTAATACTCTTATAAACTTTTAATCGGGCCCTTCAACTATGGAAAGCACACTTTGAAGGTAGAATCAATGGCATGGAAGCATTGTAGAGTTAAAAGAATACCTAGGTACTTCTCTGCTGCTGCTACAGCGCTACTATATGTACCTTTAGTATAGCTAGCTAGGCTATCTGTGTTGATGAAGTAGGAAGTTCAACTACTGTCAGCTGCATGCTGCTCAGATTGTGTTGGTTCTAATTAAGTAATAAACTGCTCTAAAACATGATTTCATTTTTATAATTAAACTTCATATTTATTAGATGACTGTGTGTCCAAATAGCATGCATGTCAGACACTAGGTCTCTATGGACACACAATAATAATTTCTCCCTTAGAGATAAGTCATCTAATGAATTACTCTCATAAATAGTTTGAAAGCTGAATGTATAAGGAAGAGATCTGACCCAAAAAATAAAAAATAAAAAATAAAAGAAAAGAAAAGAAAAGAAAAAGAAAAGCTTTGAGAGATAGAGAGAGAATAATATTTTTGAGAGTTATTGGGAGCTTTTCAATGTTTTTATGCATGTAATTCAATGTTTTAAACTTTTTTAGTCATGTATATCAATTAGTAGTTTCAATTTGAATACTATTATATATATACACTGTCTCTTTTTTGAGAGTACACTTCCCTTTCGCTTTGAAAAGCAGCAATACCCTTCAAACATAAGTCTCTCTCTCTCTCTCTCTCTGTTTGGATGATCAAGCCCCAGATCGAGCTACAACTCCAATGCCACCCTTGTAGATGTCTTAACCACCATGCTATGACCGTTTTAGCATTGAGAGACCGGTCTCTAACTAACAGGACTTACTGCCTAATCATCTTATTATTTGTACTTAATGAGTTTGAGTTTTGAAAATTAATATCTATCTCAATTTCAATTACTTGTTGGGCTAGTATAAGCAAGTACCTCACTTTCGGGGAAATATCTAGTTTGAGTATTTGAAAATATATCAGTAACCATTTGTTAATATTAAGGGGATTAATTTGGAGTAAGGGTATTCCTATCCAGTGGCAAAATAAAAAAATGGACGTACACCATACCAACGTTTCTTTTATTCAAAACATTTCTATGGCTTTTGGCTTTTTTTTTACATCGTTTTACACTAAATATGGTTATAAAACAAAAGAACCCATGGGCCCTTTTTTTTCATTTCAATGAGAGATGGGAGAGACTTACAAAACAACTAGTAGAGAGAGAAGAGAGCATGAATGCTCATCAAAATTATAATATCGTAACTCTTCTATGTTTGTAGGCCTAAATAGTTTTAAAAATGTTTGAGAACATTTTACATCTTTATAATAAGAACAACACCTTTATAATTAGTATCTTATAATTATTTATTTATTTATTATTTTTTTCAGTGATACAGGTTAAGTTAACTTAAATTTAAGAGTTTTAGATATAAATTAGAACTCTTAAAATAGAAATATATGTTTTTTAAGATTTAAAGTAAATAATATATTAAGATATATTTGATTCATAAATGCATGTGTTTATATGTGTATATATGTGTTTGTGTATTTATGCATGATTATGTATAATTTTATAGCCTCAATGACTTTTGACCATCACTTGACATATTTGTACAACTTTCAATTTTGGTTATGCCTTCTTGGTTGGTATTGATGTTATCCCTATTATACATGAATTTAAAAGACTAACGAATTCAAATTCAAACAAATATGTTTCAATTAAATTTTATAAAAGACAAATGAATTTAAAATTTTATTATCTTTAACTCTTAAATTACAACTCTTATATATCCACCCCTAAACTCTCAAACTCCATCTAATTAAATTAGAACTCTTAAATAAAATTTTTGTTCTTTAATAAATTATCTAAATCTATATGTTTCAATTTAGAAATATATGTTTTTTAGAACTCATCAAATTTTTTCAAAGATATAATTTTTAATAAAAAATATAACTAATGATTAAATTAAAATTCAATTTTATAACATTATATATGGTGAATAATCCAATCCTAATTTTTTTAAAAAAATATATATATTAAAAGATATTTAATTTTAAATTAAATTATTTTAAACTCTTAAA
This sequence comes from Hamamelis virginiana, assembly GCA_017140935.1. Classification (NCBI taxonomy): domain Eukaryota; kingdom Viridiplantae; phylum Streptophyta; class Magnoliopsida; order Saxifragales; family Hamamelidaceae; genus Hamamelis; species Hamamelis virginiana. The sequence continues at coordinate 1,168,289 of JAESVK010000688.1, read as the reverse complement.
TTTCAACTCCTATAAATCCAACACTAAACTCTCAAACTCAATTTATATTAGAACTCTTAAAATATAACTATGTTTTTCAAAGAGAGAATCTAAAATTATGTGTTTTAAATTAGAAATATACGTCTTCAAGAACTATTAAAATGTTTTGTAAGAGAAAATTTAGAGAGTTTAAGAGTTTAAGACAAATAAGAAAATTATTAAGTTTTAATTTCATGTAACATCTATTGCACTTTAAAATATATATATATAATTTTGGGATAGGAATTATTAAACATTATTAAACTTTAATAAATTAAAATAAACGAAATCTTAAAAAAAAAAAAAAAATAGATTTACATTAAAATAATGTTTTAGATAAAACAAATTCTTCATTTTCTCTTATATAGATCCTTCTCATTTCGTATATTATTACTAAAATACCTATAATAAGTTGCAACCTCCATAACTTAAGATTATCACCACAATTGCCATTAACTCCATTTAATTTTTATTCTAATTTCATAACACTATTATTTTACTGAATATTATATTATATAAATTTAAAACATCCCTAAAATAAACTACTCAATAATAATAATGAATAGTGAAAATGGATTTATGTCAAGAAACTATTCATTTTATTACTGTAACAAAATTTCAAAAAAAAAATTTAATTTGTATAAATTCCATAATTTACGTTTGTGTGATCAAATACAAATCTTATAAAACAATTAAAATTTTTTTGATATAATGCATCGCGTTGCACAATGTGCGCGGTGACTTGTTTTTAATTAAAGCACAGACTTTCTTTAAAATACGCACGTGGTCGTCATTCACTAATCCTTTGATAACTATTATTGGAATATTTCAATCAAACATGTGTCTAGAAATTATTGGACAATTATTTTTAAAGGTGAACATACCCCTGCATCAAAAGAAACTTAGCGGGAGTTTTGAATTGATGTAACCCATGTCTTCTCAACTTCTATAACAGCCAGTTATTCGTCTCAAATCATAACTTTTCCATTTTCTACTTTCATCAACTCAATTCATTTCTGTTCCACTATCACCTTCGAACATAATCCCTATCTTGGCTTCTTCAAGCAAAGTTCCAACTATTGGCACCAAATCTTATGCCATAGCCTTGAAAGATCTTTACGTTGAAACCCTTGCAAATCATCAAGCTAGACCCCTCACAAATCAAATGCCAAATTCACAGTTTTAGGTTCTTCATTTAAGGATGAAACCATTAATGATTTCCATCCTCATTTCCCTTTCCCCGAAGAACATACTACTACACTTTTACAAAAAGGTAAAAAATTGGATTGGAATGTCAGAGCTATCAGGCATTAGCTAAAGGTTGACCCTGGATGGAGTGATTGGGTTGAACATATGAGGGCTTTCAAAGAAAAAAAGTGGCATGATATAGGTATTCATAATGCCATCACTCTCTCTACTAAAAGCTTTGCTTGTAATGGGAAATTATTAGCAGGTGCTTTGTGTTTTTGGTCTCTTGCCTTCAACTGCTTTCACTTTCCTTGTGGTCCCATGTCACCCACCATTTTGGATGTATCTGAAATTTCGAGCATTTTCCCTTATGGAACTGAAGTTGATACTTTTTTACCTGTTAAACAATAAAAAAAATTACATCCTTCCACCCATTAAAGATCTTGGTTATTCTACATTCATCATACTTGAAATGAAATATGATCCCCATACTTTATCCAATCAAGAATACACTCCATTCCTCTTATTCTGGATAAACAGGTTCTTGATATGTTCTTCTTCTCAAAAACTCAAGAATTTCTATATCTAGCAAATGCACTTGTTTCGAAGAATGTTTTAGCCTTAGCTCCATTTTCTTTTAGCCAATCTTTACAAAAGATGTCAAGAAATGCATTCCAAAAATCTTAATTATCAAATGGGAGGTCCCTTATAGGTTCTTCAATTCTGGCTGTATGCTTATTTTCCTGAGATTAGGCCTCATTTAATGAACTTTGGGAATCAATTATTCACCAATTTTGCAGAAAGAATGATTATGGCAGAGGAACCAACTTCTCTTTCATTTGAAGAATATTTGAACTTCTTTTTCACATTACCCCTTAGGAGAAATGCTGAATTTTCTACTGAAGTAATAGACTCTTGGGCTAGTTTCTTGATTAGTAGGGATTTGCTTCTTTTCTCTTTTTCTACTAGCGGTAAAGCAAAACTCCTTGAGACCAGAGATGAACAATATTTGCCTAATATGCTTGCAAGGCAATTTGGTCTCTTTCAAGCCATTCTTTTGCTCTATGTGTGCTCTTTCAACTTTGTTGGTTCGAAATGAGAAACTCTTAAATTAAATGTGATTCTCGAATTCAAGAAATCATTTCTTTTTATAAGAACTCAAAAGAGAATTTCAATTTTTTCAAGTTTGGAGGATTAACCATTTCTGAAGATCGAATCTTTTAATACTTGGTGGGAAGTTAATTGGCAACAAATTTATGGTAATTTCACTATTCCTGAATTGGACAAAGATCTTTTCCTTTATGTTTCTGATTCTTCAACCAAAGGAGTTGAAACATCTGCAACTTCCGCCCCTTCTTCACCTCAAGCTACTATTGAGAGAGGAGAAAAATTACTTAAGTGAAGAAAGAAATTGCTAACAAGGAAAGAAAACCTCAAGGTAGCAGACAAAGTGAGTACAACCTCTTTATTTATAGTTTCAAATCACTCTTGAAGAATAAGCACTTTATATATAATTTTAACTATTTCATCTTCTTAGGTTAAAGGCTATTGGGGCAAACTCGAAAGAAGCAAACTTCCACTTAAAAAATAGTTGTTGTTATCAATTATGATGATGATGCACACGAGGAATGAAATTCCTTTAATCTGCAAGAAGGACTCACGAACTGAATAATCTTCTAAATTAATTCCTTTTCAACCCATTCAAACAGAAGTAAAAGGCAAAGAGCATCTATAACCTAACTTGCATCCAGAGAGAAGGACTAAGGCATTAAATAGTCCATCCAAACTCTCCAAAATAGGATTGAAAACATCATCACATGAAATAAAAATGCAGGAGCCACAAGACCATTCTGAGAAAGAAAAAGAATTTAAGAAAAGGAAATAGAGGAAGAAACAAGAAAAAGAAGATAAGCAAAGAATTGAAGAATTAAAAACTGAATTGGCCCAATACAAACCAAAGCAAAGAAATAAAAAGAAAAACGGTTAAAGAAGAAACAGAAGAAAGCAAAGGAAGGAGAAAACATTCCTATTGAAAATTTGAACTTTTAGTATCAATCTTCCTCTAAAATCTTGGTTGTGACTCCTCTTGCTGCTATTGATTCTGCAATAAAAAACAAATTACAACTAATTTATCCATTCCATGAAAAAGTATTTTCTATTTTATAAAACCATTGATTACTTCTTGAAAATAAATAATTATTATTTATTTGTCTATATGGAAAATGTACATTTTGAAATTCAACAGCTACTTCTTGAATTGAAGGAAAATGATCTATCATTATTAACCCCTATTGATTATTTTCATTTATCATAAAACTTTAAATTTCCTTTTTGGATTTTCTCTTGAATAACGTTCCTAAAAACTAGACAATTATTTGTAGAATGCCTCCACGAGTTGTGCCTTTTACAATACTTTTTTTTACTTGTCTCTTCAAGACTAGGTATCTTATGTCCCCAAGGCAATTTTACAAGTTGACCACTCAACATATGATCAAAAATATCATCTACTTTAGAGATATCAAAAGAATATTGCTTTAAAGATTCATTCGAAGCATTTTTCTTAGCTTGTTGACTAGTCCTACTATCTATTTTTATTAAAGCTTCACAAGTAAATGGTGATTTGACAATTATTTCAGCAGCAGCTACTTCATAATAATGATCATAATAATAAGTTTTAAAAGATGATGCTTGTCTTTGAGACTCTTCTTTCAACAAATTCTCATACCTTTACACTTTAGTAGTTAACTCCAAAAGATCTCTAAATTCTATTCTATCAAATTTCTTTATAAGTTCGAACTCTAAACCATTTTGGCTAACTTGAAAAATTCACCTTCTGGTAAACTAATTCTACACCTACTTTTTGATTTTTTTTTAACCTATTAATAAATTGAGAAGCATTTTCATCATGCCTTTGTCTCAATCTAGCCAAATCAACCATCGATTTTGTGGATTAGTTCTAAAAAATTGTGCATGAAACATCTCTTCTAACTGTATCCAAGTTTGTATCGAACCTGCATTAGAAGATTTACATATCATGTAGAAGCAGTTCTTGTTAATAAATTAGAAAATAACCTTAATTTCAAAAAATCATTATTCCCTACTTCTCCACACTGTCTTGTAAGTATTCCTAGCTATATGTTCAATAGTTGAATTATCACTTTTACCATAAAACAAAATAAATTCAGGAACTGTATATCCCCTAGGGAATTTATGAATCCTATCAATCCATTCTAGATAAGTTTTCCTATAAATTGAAACCCGAATCCCTCAAATTAAAGGTCCATATGTTTCTTAAATTAACTTAAGGATTTGATTTCTAGTAGCAACTATAGGTTGATCTCCTGTATATATTAAGCAAAACTCCATTATTTGGATCATTTATTCCTCAACTTTCTTGTATATTTTGACCAGATCTCGTTCCTACATTCAAGTTTCCTATAGTATTGTTTCCAGCCAACCCCCCATAACCTATAGTAGGCCGGATTACCATCGGATACATTTATTCTAGAGGGAGCACTCACAGGCCTAAAAGGGTCTATAGGCACATTTGTGGTTCCGTCATCATCATATTGATTGAAAATGGGCCTAATTGGTGGGCTAATAGTGTCCCCAAAAGGCAACGCGCCACTTTTGTTCATTTGATTTGTATCCCTAATAGTGAATTTCTCTTTGGAGGTCCAAGACCAGCATTTTCATTCCTAATAATTGGAGTACTTCTTTGCAAACCATGTCAGGAATTTGGTTATTCATAGTTTTGACAATAGTTTGCTGCAATTGTTGGCCAATATCAGCCACAATTGGCTTAAATATGTCAGAAACTTGCATTTGCTAATTGAAACATATTCACTAGACTGTTGTTTAAAGAGTTGTTCACATCTTGACTTGCTTCAACCCTTGAATTGCCTTCATTGTGTAATATGTTTAAGTCCTTTGGAATAGCTTCGAGGCCATCTTCTTACCTCTTTTCATTCTGGTATGAGGACTCTGCTTGTTTTGCTCTTCTTGTCATCATAACAAGTTATTTCACCAAATTATTAACTTTTAGTCCCACCAGACATGCCAAAAAAGATGTTCCCTCATGAAATCCTCAAAGTGGAAGTTCACACGTGTGGCTTTAGTGCGGGCGTGCCAGAAATTTTGATCTTGCACCTTATCAAGGTTTGAAAATTGATTAGAAAAAAGTCAAACCAAAGAAGTATTAGGCAATTGTAATGGTTTGAATTTGCCTCAACGAAGAGGACTTTAATTAATTATTACAATTAAGGCAATATATTAATAAGAAAATTGAATTAAAAACAAGTACAATGAAAAACAATTAAAATGGTTCGAAAATACCACAAAAATGCTTCATAACCTCAATATTTGGTACAGCAATGAAAAATATATTAAAGTCCTTCAAACCAAGGATTCTACTCTAAAGAATCAAAGTGAGGAGGATATAGAAACAAGGAGAGAGAGAGAGAGAGAATTATAGAAGAAATCATAGAGAGTATGGGATGAGAAGAGAAATTTAAGTTTCAAGTAATGAGAGAAACATAAGTAAGTGCTGAGTTGTGTGGTTGTGGAACCCTTTCATAAATAATTCTTCCTCTATTTATAAACTTCGATCAATAATTGCCTTCGAACTGTCACCGATAAGCTTTTGACAAATGTTCATTGAATTCAACTGATTATTTGACAACTGTATTATTCCAAATACAATGGTTTCCTATCTAACGGTACGTTGACTCTTGATCCTTGTTAATTTTCTATCTTCAATCCAATAAGAATTTGCCATGTGGACTTGATAACTGCTGCTTGATCGTGCATTATCCTGTCTTCATATTTGAATTTCATGGAAAATCAAATACTCATGTTCTAATCATATTTTTATATTAATTCCTTTTCCCAAAAGAAAATTAACAGTTAAATAACCGTTATTTGGCAGTTTTCTTTCAATTTTTTAATTAAAGCACATATTTTCTTAAAAATACGCACGTGGTCATCATTCACTAATCCTTTGATAACTACTACATATTCTAATGGGTTAATTACAGTTTACCCACCTGTGGTTTACCTCTATTTCGGTTTGCCCACCCGTGGTTTGATTTGTGACACTTTACCCACCTGTGATTATCTCCGTTACAACTCCGTAACCCACCTCCATTACAGACGTTACTGTAACACGAAAATTACAAAAAACATGTGTGTTTACGGATCAAACACACTCACTCTCAAGAACTTTGTGTGCAATCCAACATTCTCACCCTAGGGTTTTCATCGTGCAAGAGCATCGTGCAAGAGAGCCGAGGAGGAAGGAGAAGGAGACGGTCAGTTTTTGAGCTGTCGCGAAAAGGTAGATCTTTCTAAAGTTTTGAAACCTAGGGTT
>JAESVK010000688.1:1132864-1147013 GCA_017140935.1 Hamamelis virginiana | reverse complement strand
ATATATATATATATATATATATATATATATATATATATATATATATACAGACATGATAATATAAGGCCGGCCTTACGCAAATTTGCGTAAGGTCGGCTCCATATGGCTAATTTAAATCACAGTTGGTAAAACTGACCGTTGGATTAGATGCCCCTCCTCTGTATGTCATGCCTGCAAAAAATCACAGTGATTTGACGGTTGGTTTTTGAAATAACTGCCGTTAAAAAAATGGTGATATTTTGAAGAACAAATAAGTTCCATATTTTCACAATGACATATTTCAAAAACCAACCGTCAGATCACTGTGATTTTTTGCAAGCATGACATATTGAGGAGGGGCATCTAATCTAACGGTCAGTTTTACGAACTGTGATATAAAATTAGCCATATGGAGCCGACCTTACGCAACTTTGCGTAAGGCCGGCCTTATATTATCATGTATGTGTATGTACATACATATATATATATATATATAGAGAGAGAGAGAGAGAGAGAGAGAGAGAGAGAGAGATGATCCATTAAGGTTCGGATCTTAAACTTAATTTAAGGTCCACTTTTCACTGGGATTGGTATTTTGAAAAACCGACCATTGGATTAGATAATCTTCTAATGTATGTCATGTTTGCCAAAAATCACAATGATCCAACGATCGATTTTCAAGATACAGACTGTTAAACAGTTGTTATAGTATCCAATGGTAAATACTGTTTTAGTGTTTCATGGACTGTATTTTGAAAACCGATTGTTGGATCACTGTAATTTTTTACAGGAATAACATACATAAGAAGATTATCTAATCCAACTGCTGTTTTTTTCAAAATACCATCGGCTGTGTAAGAAATGGTGAGTGGACCCCAAATTAATTTAAGGTCCGGACCTTAATGGATAAAGTGTATATATATATATATATATATTTTCTTACAAGAACTTCCTTATGTGAAGATTTGACTTTTTACTCAATGTAAGACGGTAATTTTGAAAAACCAACCATTGGATTAGATATTCTTCCAATATATGCCATGTATGCCAAAAATCACAGTGATCTGACAGTTGGTTTTTAAAATACAGACTGTGAAAAATTATGACAGCATCTAACGGTCACAAATTTTCACAGTCTGTATTTTAAAAACCAACTGTCATATCACTGTAATTTTTGGCGTGCATGTCATACATAGGAAGAATATTCGATCTAACAGCCAGTTTTTCAAAATATCCAACCTATGTCAGCAAAAAAGCCAAATCCTCACATAAGCTACGTCCTCGTAAGAAAATGACTATATATATATATATATATATATATAGTCCTGATCTTATTAGCTATACCTCATTTTAACTAAAATAAGCTAAGAACACAAGCCCTTGGATTCTCATTCACTTAATGCATGATTCATCTGGTCTTAGCTAATTTTAGTCCCTTTGATTCCTATTCATTAATGCATGATTCATCTCAAGATTCCAATCTAATGGCTCAAGGGTCTTAGCTGATTTTAGTTAAAATGAGGTATCCCTCATAACAACATTTTTTTATATATATAATAGGAGATGATAATATAAGCTGCACTCATACAAAGTTGCACGAGTTGATCTCCGTAGGACCAGTTGCAAAATAAATTTTAAAAAACCCACCGTTGGATTATATTTCTTATGAATGTCATTTCTGCCAAAAATCACAATGATTCAACCACCGGTTTTTGAAAAATATCACAATGAGAAACTAGAACCTTTTTATTTTTATTTTTATTTTAATTTTATAACTATTTTCACTTTTTGAAAGCAAAGTATAACATGGCACAAATGGGGCATTTTCCATTTGAAGTGCGAAATTTGACCACTCTATTTAATTTGGCACCCAAATGGCACACCATTGAAACAACTAATTTGGATACCAATGCCAAATTTTGACAATGGCATCTCAAATGGCAAACCATCTTATATGCTCTTACTTTACTAATTAAACATGCATATAAGAGTCATGTAAGTTTTCGGCAATGTTAATCATGTCCCTTGGAAGCTAAGGAGAGAGAGCCTGGATGAAAGTCTTGCCTACAATGCTCCACTGCCTGGAAAACCACCAAATTCGCACCTACAGGAAACCACTCTGACAACTAAGCACCACTAGCCTATAATATGCAACATGTACTCAATAATATGCAAGCATTATCTAGTGGGTGATACTAGAGTGCAGTGCTACAGCAGCAACTGCACTACTAATGCGCAGATAATTTATCTACTCTACAAGTAATCAGGAAAAGAAAATAGGTAAGTACCAAGTATAGAGAGAGAGGAAAAAAAAAAGAAAAGAATGAAATACATATTAATATTATAGGTATGGTGAATTATCTAAAAAAAAAACTTGCGTTGCTGTCTTGATCTACAGAGAACAGAAAAATAAAAAAAGTAAAAGTATTAATAATTGCATAGCTGTATAACGTAACTCAACTAAGCGTCAAATATTCAGTGTCATGTAGTCATTGCTTCTTGAATTACGCAACATATCCATAATTGCATAGCTCTATATACACTCAGGTTAAAAACCATAAACAAGTTCAAGCAGCGACCCGATATGATGTTGAAAGAAATTTGTCCAAGAGGAACTAAGCATGGCACGACAGTGGGATCAATAAACTAAGGATAGATGGAACATATTGAAAAAATTGTAGTTCAAAGTCCTGATGGATTCCGATTCCACGACAAGAAAGATGGATCCCCAAGAGGCCTGCATAATAATATCAAGAAAAACAATCAATCTCAAGACATCTTATGAATGAATTTTTAACTTACAAAAAATAAAATAAAATAAAAGGATCAACAAAACTTTCCATTCTAAGAAACTAATTACAGTTATCAACACCTAGGTAGCAATTTAATTATTTTATTTTCTGAATTACTGTAGGAAAATAATAATGGATTTTGCTATATTGATGAGCATCAAAGTTTGCAAGAAATGCTGGAAACAAGTGGGCCTTTTACTTCAACAAGATCAGTGAAATTTATCCCAAAAATATGGACCAACCAAATTCAGGAAATCAAACGATGGAATTTCTGAAAAGCACTTGTCAACAAGGTCAATTTCTGGATTTGCATATCATATTTGCAGGACCCATCAGATGTTGAGTACTTGACATCTGCATGGCTACTGTATTTAGAGAAATGGAGTAAGAAGGCTGGTTCCATGAATTTTTGACATGTCATCCTCCAAAATCTGGAGAAATGAAAGCTGTAATTGCTGATAAAGATGAAAGTCAGAGACTCGTAGTCATTGATGTATGCTTCTAAAATTTGGGGAGCACTTTGGTAATCTAAACATGCAAATGATAGCTCCAACAAATCAATAGGCAAGCTTAAGTTACCAAGAGCTTAGCAATATATCCAAAAATTACGGCAGTATTTTTTTTTTTTTTTTTGTACACGTCTTGACAGAGGAAAAATCATTATCAAGGGTAGGGACAATGGAACCTAAGTTCAGTTGAGCATAGTAATTAGCAAAAATATGAACCATTCACTCACCTTGGCTTGACCACGTACACAAGTATGAAGCTTATTGCCAAGAACAAACACAGCCCCCCAACAGTAAGATATGCTACACCTAGGAAATCATTTTTTCCACCAATCCAACTCGTGGTTGAAAGAACCAACTTCTTTTTTCCCCCAAAACTATAGGTGTTATAATTGTTCTGTATTACAACTGCTACTTTTTCATTAGCTTCAAGGTCGACCTCTATCTTTCCATATAGTTTTCTGAAAGTGGGAAATGCTGCAGTTCGCATCCAAACAATAAGATCTTCTTGTTCACTCAACTGTTACATGCAGAAAAACCGAAGAGTTGGAAAAGAGAAAAGCTGAGAGAGAGAGAGAGAACAACAAGAGAAGGGAACAATTGAAAAAGTAACATAAAAAGAAGTAAAAAGCGAGAACAAAGACAGATGTATTTACAGGTATGCTCGCATTCAGTTTTGCACCCCCAATCAAGCCTCCACTCTGGAAATTTTTAGGATAGACATTGGATCCAAACTTATGCTTTTGGTCACTTTTCCATGCTATGTTCTTTTTGCTGATCTCTACTGCCTTGTTATTTATTGAGAACCCATACGTGTCATTGAACAAACTCCATGCAATGAGGCCACAAGGAACAATTGAAGATTTATTCAGTGTAACGCCTTCAGGATCACAGGATGAGGTGTCACTCTCACTGGCCTTGCTCCGCAATTGTTTGTCACTTCTACTTTTAACATATCTAGAAACAAATTTCAGACACCAGTTAGAGAAAATGTTGAAATTTTTCATGAAGTTGAGCAGAGTATAATGACATGATTATTCAGTTTGTTGCAAGGAAAAAAAAACTTCGATTGCAAGTGAATGATGAAAAATCAATTTCTCTCGAAGTCCATACATATGGGAGAGAGTATACAACTTTGAGAAGGTTTCCACACTTCAACAATAAGTAATAATTAAGAAAAAAATTTAGAAGTCCTCTTCAAAACAAGATAAATATTGTGATAAAGTTAAGCAAACCAACAGGTCCAGTTCAACCCCAGCAAAACTCTGTTAAAGCAAGTCAAATTAATAGCATAGGAATAATGGAAATGGAAATGGAAATGCAAATCTAGGACAGCAGCATCATACAAAAGTTTTCAAACAAAATTTCATATAGTAATATGGAATATGGCTAGAAATTATTATATTAATTATTATTTACAATTACTCCATTAATTGCAACAAAATACATCATAATAGGATTTCATGTCAGCAAATGCTTTTTTCCCTTTTCCCTCATTTTCTCCCTCTTCAATTCTCAGGTTTTTTTCCCTGGTTATCTTCCATTGCAACTTGGGATTCTTGCTCAAAACATTAATCCTGGTTTAACTTGCTTGAGATCCTTGAACAGAACATTAATCCTGGTTTAACTATGAATTTTAATTGAAAAGAAGCCAGCTAATTGAATAAAGAATAAGAAAGTAAAGAACCAAATCAGGAAAGATTAAACGGTCCCTACATTATCAGCATCATTAATGAAGAATTTCTAGTTCCTCATTAGATGATTAGACCTCCTACAAATCTTCATTTACTGTCTATTCTTTTGGATGCATATATTTTTAGAACCATGTGAGTACACAAAATCAAGTGCACAGCTGAACAACTTAGCTCAAGCTTGTGCATTTCTACCCTTTGTCAATTTTGACCCATGAATGAAACATATTTGTTATTTTAAACCTTAAATTTCCTTTGTCCTCTACATCAGTCAGACAATTGCCAATTATCATAGTTTTTCAGACATGGAATTGACAATTGGTACTTCCACTGTAATATCTCTGATGATCTCAGAGTGTTAGCTATATGATTCCAGAAACGACATGGAGCCCAGTACCAGTTCTTCAACTAATGGCTTTCAACCATTTCATGAGACGTTGATAGCTCCTTATGATGAAAGCAATACCACACGATCAAAAAACATAGTTACAGATTTCACCAAAAAAAAAAAAAGGGAAAAAAAAAAGAATTGTTATATTCATGCTAAAAGCACTTGTCAAAAGGTGTTTTAACTTCTTTAGGCCTCAAAAAGCTGACATGAGGAAAAAATATCCTACAAAATACTTCCAATTGAACTTTACAAGAGATATTCTCATTTTATTTCGATTGATTATAAGAAGACTCTATAAATTTGCATTATCCTAACAAACAAGAGGTAGATGACATTCAGAAATCAGGCCTCTCAATATGTAAGAAATAGCCAAATTCATTCCACCATATTCAACAAAAAGCATCTACAACAATTTTACAAGTAAATGCAACATACCGGCGATGGTTCTGGTAAAAGTTGTCAAGCTGATAATATACATAAACAGGACTTTTCATTTGCTTTGGAACCTGAAAAATATATATATATATATATATATATCGAGTTAATGCAATTTTGCAATAGTAATTGTTATTAATCTGGATAGTAGAAAGACAAATTGTCAAAAGGAAATCTAAATCTTAATTTCTTCGAACACTGCAGTACTGTAGGAATTGACTAACAATCAAACTCCTGGTACAGGTCTTGTTAGTTTGAGAGCTCTGAATATAAGCAAGCTTATTATCAATATAATCTGTAGGAATGCAATCTTGGTCATAGCGATCCACAATTTCCACCACCTACATGTCAGCGTAGTTTAATGCTTCATATCAGTCAGTTGCTAACTACAAAACTTCAGGATGGGCAATTATATTCTTTAAAAGATTTAGATATATTACACGCTCTGATGCAAACAAGGAACCAAGGCCAATAGGGATGAAGATAATTCCAATGAAGATGAATGATGTAATGACCTGAAACCAAAAAGGAGGCAGTTGACATGAAATGAAGCCAACAGACAGCATTAAAAACAGAAGATAAGCAACAATTGTTGCTTTCTACAACATAAAAGCAAAACATTGTAGCCAGGGGCGGAGCTATTCAGTGGGCTAACCTCAGCCCAAAATTTTGTTCTACTTCTCTTAATAAATGTCCCAAAAGAAAATAGCCCAGTCCAACCCCATTCAACCCACTCCAACCCCATTCAACCCACTCCAGCCCAACCGCCCATCCGCCCAAATAATAAAACCCTTGTCCCCAACCTCCTTCTCAGTTCTCTCTTTCCTCTCTTTCCTCTTCTCTCCCTCCCTCTCTCTCTCTTTGCCTCTCACCCTCTTAATCCTTCAGTCATCAGTGCACCCATGGTCTCCTAAGGTGAGAAAGCTTTGATACATTTTTTTGTCCTTTTTTTTTTTTTTTTTTTTTTTTAATTTTTTTTGGGGGTCTTGTGAGATTTATCATTTATGTAAACATAATATTAGACTATTAATTGAATAGTTGAAACCATGATTTGTTAGATATAGGTATACAAAATAAGAATCTTGTTTTAAAAAAATTTGGGGTTCTTGTTAATTTATGTATATATAATACTAACTGAGTAGTTGAAACCATGATTTGTCAGATTTATGTATACAAAATAGGATTTTACAAAACCATGATTTCATCTATATATATATATATATATATATATATAGCCAGGGCTTCTATTATAAGGTGCACCTTATGCAATTTTACATAACATAACCTCTATAGGGCCAAATGCATATCATATTTTGAAAAATTGACCATTGGATTAGATGAATTGCTTATGACTTTCATGTTTGTCAAAAATCACAGCGATCCAACCATCAGTTTCTAAAAAATTGCACAGTGAAAATTTGCAACTTTTTTGTTCTTTAAAATGTCACCAGTTTTTCCCGGCTTGTTTTTCAGAAAACTTACCGTTGAATCGGTATGATTTTTGGCGAACATGAAATTCATAAGCAGTTCATTTAATTCAACGGTCAGTTTTTTAAAATATGATTTGCATTTGGCCCTATAGAGATCACCTTACGCAAAGTTGCGTAAGGCGCACCTTATTATAGAAAACCTATATATATATATATATATATATATATATATATATATATGGTGTTTATTAGCTTTTTACTCTAGCCTAGGGTAGTATAAAATCCTAACTCCACCACTGATTGTAACTTTCTACAATTTAAAAGCAAAACTCAATCACATATCTTATAAACTATTACCCATCCTGGTGTTAGAATTGGTTTGCAAGCTGGAAGCTCTTGCTGTGTGAACCTAGAATCTGCAACAAAGAACATATGTAAGACAAGTGGTTTCCAAGATAAGTAAATAAAAATAAAAAGGTGAGGACCGAAATATCATTGAGATCCCATAGTTTCTCTGGGTATGAACTAAACAAAGGATCACTGACTAACCCACAAAGCAAAGCGGGTTAGTTGATCAGTAAATGTGAACAATGATGGTAGAAGTAGAACTAGACACTTCTAGCATTTCAGACAAAAATCTCTGACATTGTACAACGACACATATTACATGTAACTATTGCATTAAACAAAATTAAACCAGAAATAATTCCTTATAAGTCAATACAGGTATCCCTTCCCCAATTTTTGGTGCATTCACTTCCTTCCCCTATATTCATAAATTTCTATGTATTCACAATATAAAGCATAAGAAATTTAAAGAGGAGAGCTAATGGCACTTTCAATATTTCAATAGCATTTGCAATATCATGATTAATTCCCATATTATTAGAAAAATTTCAAAAACGAGAACATAAGCTCCTTTTTAGCTAAAATGGATTGCCTCTTTCCCCTTCAAAATCCATCGTAGAACTTTCCAAAATTATTCTTGAATTTCTCAATGAAATTTACTGTCACCAATAGCTTTCCAACTCCCTTAAAAAGATACCACTTAATTTTTCATTCTGCAATAATGATGCTAAATAGGTCCTAATTCCAAAAAAAAAAAAAAAAAAAAAACATTGTTTTCATCTAAAGCTAGATAGCCTTTCTCCTTTAATAGAAGTTCATTTGGGCCTAAGGACTTTATCTAAATGCAAGCTTATAGTCATGTATAGGCAACAAAGGTTGAGCATCTAGGCAACAAGGGCCTGAGAAAATTGGACACCTCAGGGCTCGTTCCTAACCCTTTTCTTTGCAACCTGATACTTCAATGTCTGCTTGATGACAGAACCCAAGGGACCCTAAGTTGGGCTTGGTGTGTGCCGAACACTGAAACATACTACCTCAACCCATTCACTTAGGATAACTTGAGGGGAACAAAGGCTAACCAAACTAGTCGAGCAGTCTAGCCCATAATTGAGTTGGCCACCTTCTGCCCTGGTCACGATGAGGGGAACAAGGTTTATTTTACCCTATAGATACACACCATATTCAGTGTGGGCTCATCAAATAGGCTACTCATAGGCTTTGTAGCTAAAAGTGGAAAGAGGCTCCCATTGGCTTGATGATTTAACAAACAGAATTCCCCCACACACGAGCCTTGATATCTATATAAAGGCCATTCACAAGGATTGGAATTCTTGAGGTTGGATGCTCTAATGTTGATAATTCTCTCATTTGAGAACTTCCAAGGACCATGATCCTTCCCACTCTTTAGATACTCTCTCTCTTACTGCTACACCCAATAAGTTCCCCCTGGTTGTCTTGCTCTCTCCTCTGCAATACTCTCTTGTTGTCTCATCAACTCATATGCCATTAACTCGGATTATTCACCTCACTCACTCACTAGAAGAACTCTACCAATAAACAAAGGGTTGCTCACCACTAAGAATCAGGCCATAGATTATTTTTCAATAATCTTGCCTTATATTCCCAAAATGGGGACAAGGAAATCTTAGTTTTTCTATGGGGGAAAAAGGTTATCTAAAATCATTATATGATTGGGCCAATACAAAAACAACTACCCAAATTTGAGCATAAACAATTCAATCATCACATTGGATGAAAAAATTGCACTATAAAAAGATTATTTAAAAAAGTAATGCCTAAAAAATACATCTATCTATATATATATATATCAGGCCGACCTAATGCAACTTGAATCAGGTTACCTCTTCTACGGCCACTTGTGGTGCATATTTTGGAAAACTGACCGTTGGATTAGATACCCCTCTCATGTATGTCATACCTGCCAAAAATCACAGTGATCCAACAATTGGTTTTTGAAAAAACTTACTGTGAAAAAATTGTGACATTTTCAAGAACAAAAAATTCACAAATTTTCGAAGTTACATTTTTAAAAAATCCACCATTGGATCACTGTGATTTTTGGTAGGTAGGCATGACATACATGAGGGGGTATCTAATTCAATGGTCAGTTTTCCAAAATATGTACTACAAGTGGCCGTAGAAGAGGTGACCCGATGCAAGATGACTCAGGTCGACCTGATATTAGCATCTATATAGAGAGAGAGAGAGTAATGATCCTATTAGCACTACCTTACTTTATTAAAATTAGCTAATGTCCCATGACCGTTAGATCTCATCCCATGGCTGAGATTTGATGATCATGGGATATTTCCTCATTGTAAATTTGTAATGTTTCCTCATGGGATATCCCTTACCCGATCATTTCAATATATATATATATATATATATATATATATATATATATATATATATATAGTAGTAATGTTTCGAAAGAGTAACAACCAATGCAAAAGCTATTCATACATACACATCCATACATGTATATATAAACATGTAAACTTCCTTGCAAAAATTAAAAACTTCAAAGCCAATCCATGCCAACTCACACTCTATCATAATAACCCACATAAACTATAAACTTCAAAGCCCAGACCATTGTTCTAGAATGGCAGTAAGGCCTAGTACGTGAGGTTCTTGTAAATATCAACCGCAATTACAGGACCTAGCACCTCTACTACCCATTCTTAAAGCACATCCAACCTACAAATTAGCCAATGCATAATGAGACAAAGAGTTGCCACATTAACAGGATGGAAAAGTTTAGTATTTGGTCAAACATCAATTTTAAAATTCAAGGTTTAACTATAACAGTGTTCTTACACTGCTGATCCCAAGCCCATATATGGTTCAAGGGAAGGCCAAGTCCAGAAAAGAACAGGCAAAAATACTTTAGTCAAACAAATAATATGACAAAACCAGTAAATATAAAAACAAGATTTGTCTAGGGAAGCCTAGATTTAAGGTATTAGGCTTGGGCCACTTGGCTGAGTTGAGTAAAAAATAAAATAAAATAAAAAATAAAATAAAATAAAAATAAAAATAAAATAATTCAAATGGCTACCTTGGAAGAGTTGGCTTCTCAGAAGAGTGGGGCAAAAAGTAATCAATAGTCAGAGAGTCAGAAAAGAAGAAAAAGAAAAAGAAAAACTTCCCAGCATCACACAACAATTAAAATTCAGGGAAAAGAATAAAAAAGGAAGAAGAAAATGAATTTCCCAGTGAACCACATGAGAACAGTGTTGCCCAATAATTAAAGTCAGCGAAAAAAAGGGGAAGAAGACAAAGAAGGATTTCGCAGTGAGCCACAAAAAAAAATGGTGTTAATCAACAATTAAAGTAAAAAACAAATGGGGGCAAAGAATAAAATTAAGGATTTCGCTATGAACCGCATAGGAACGGTACTACTCAACAATAAAAGTGGAAAAGGAAAAAAAAATGGAAGTAGAAGGAGGAGGAGGATGATTTCACAGTGAAGAAAGCACAGGACCAAAGTAGGAAAAAGAAGGGCACATTCAGACGTCTCTTTGAATTTGAACTGCCCCATTGTGTTTTACATAAAAATCATCACCATGAAAGGAACCATTGGAGGAAAAAAAAAAGGAAGGGATAACTCCAATTTTCATTAATGGACCCATTTTAGATGACGGATTTGTATCTTCAAGTGTTTGGCAAAAATTAACCAAAGCAATTCAGTGTAAAAAGATCGACCAAACAAGCCCTTAGCAATTTATATCAGGCTTCCTAATCTTAGGACAAACCATCAACACAATGGAGTATTATCATTGGCAAGCAGCTATTATGCTTCAATCTGTAATTGAATCACATTTATTTATTTATTTATTCCATCCATACAAATTAAACAAACAAATAGCTTTTTCGTGCATTTTTAAATACGCATACAATGATTTTAATTCTAAAAAAAAATGATCCATGCACAAAATCGAATAAATGTGGAATCTTGAATACATTTTTTTAATTCATCAACAACATTATATGTCAAATGTCATATAATTGCCGCATGCATTAAAACAACAATAAAACAACTCAAAAGTGGAAACAAAAGAAAGGAAAATAAAGGTTTAAGGAAATGCACATTTAGGTTTCTTGGAATTCCTTTTGGCAGCGGCAGATGAATCAGAGGCTCCTTCGATTCCCCCGCCCGAGCTCGTTGCTCCTGTCGTATTCATCTCAAACAAAAAGATCTTCTCCCTACGGACACAAAATCAAAATTTTGAGATAAATGTGATTGCTGATATATATATATATATATATATATATATATATATATATATATAGAGAGAGAGAGAGAGAGAGAGAGAGAGAGAGAGAGATGAAATTTTGAAATTTGGGTACATTGAGTCAATGTAATTTCTAATTACCCCCTTTCTGCTTACGTTTGTCGGGTTTTTTTTTTTACCCTCGTTTTAAAAATTAAATAGGGTTTAACCTCATATAAATGATTCGTCAACAACGAAGTATTCATATAAATGATTCGTGCAATCAGAATAATTCGAAGCTATAGCGTACCAGATCTTAATTATCCACAAATACAGAAGAACAACAGCAACCCGGAGCCAAAATCCACGTAATGTATATAACAAAACCCTTTAACGTCAATTAGCTTAGAATTTGCAGAGGAAAGGGTACCTGAAAGGGAAGACTCACTCCGCCTTGTGAAATCAGAGGGGCTGAGTGAGAAGAACAGAGACAGCCAAAGGAATGCAGGAATCTCGCATGGTAGTTAGCTCATCATTATCATTGATTATGTAGTCGCAGAAAGAAAATTTACTGTTTTGGAGAGAGAAAATGGGGAAAAAGAGAGACAGAGAGAAAATTTAGAGAGAGATTGGAGGTAGGTGGATCTGAATTCTGAAGGTTGGATTTACTCATAAAATATCATGTTCGTTTATATACATAAAGATGCAGTTAGATTAGATACTATGCATATGTATGTCAAACATGTCAAAAATCACAATGATCATGATCTGATATTTTTGGCAAATATGACATCCATATCAAGAGCATCTAATTTAATAATCATTTTTTTCAAAATATTCATCCTACAATTCCTCATGAGCTTCGTGCTGATTCTTGCAAAAGTCAGCATTTGCTTACAATCTTACAAGATCGGAACTTTTTTTTTTTTTATAAATGTCATGTTTGTCAAATATTAGAATGATCCAGTTATTGATTTTTAAAATCGGCTATGAGAAATATGATGACAAAAGTAAAAAAAGTTACAGTTTTTCATTGTGACATTTTTCAACAATCAACACTTGAATTATCATAATATTTTACAGATATGACACTTATAAGAAGATATTTAATCCAACAATTGATTTTTCAAAATACATTATGAAACCAGTACTATAATGATTACGTGGTGCAATTTTGTGTTATATTAGAATCTCCATTTTATATAATAATAATAATAATAATAATAATAGAATAGGATAGATAGGGTTTAAATTTATAATCTGTTCTATATAATAAAATAAAAAATCTGTTGGTTTGTTTAATTTTAGAAAAATGTTAGGTGGGAGAGAAAACGGTTTAGAAGAAGAGGATGCAAATGACTGACTTAATTGAACTACCTGTCTGTTTTAAGAGTATCGATGGGTCAACCGCAGGTGACGGATGACGTTATGAGGTCAACATTTTAGAAGGTAATTTTGACTTCATTTCCTACTCTCTAATATTTTTTGGGTGGCATCAATTTTCGATTGAAGCTTCAATAGCAACTGTCAACTATAGGTTTGATGGACCATTTTGCCCTAAAATGACAAAAACAAGCGAAAACTTAATCTGACAGTCTTACCTACTTCCTTCAAATTTTAAAAGAGTCCTTCGCACAAGCCACAAACCTCTTTTCTTATCTCCATTTTTTATTAAAGGACAAT
Source organism: Hamamelis virginiana (assembly GCA_017140935.1). Lineage (NCBI taxonomy): Eukaryota > Viridiplantae > Streptophyta > Magnoliopsida > Saxifragales > Hamamelidaceae > Hamamelis > Hamamelis virginiana. The sequence continues at coordinate 1,133,520 of JAESVK010000688.1, read as the reverse complement.
TTTCATTAATTATTCTAAGTTTTCAAAATATTACGGCTACAAATCCAATACAAAACAAATTACGGCTATACACCTATTACTATTTTTTTGGACGAAATTATCCTTAAAATTGAAGTTTGACCAATTTGTATAAGATCCTCAATTTTATGTATAATTCCAAAAAATAAACAGAATCTTCAATCCCCAATTTATCTAATAATCACCAAGATTGTTAAGAATTCTCAATCCACTTTATGTCACGTCAGCATTTAATGCTGGTCATTCAATGTCCCCCGAATTTTTTGTACAGGATCCCCAATTTTATGTATAATCCCTAAAAATAAACAGAATCCACAATCTCCAATTTATCTAATAATCACCAATATTGTTAAGAATCCCCAATCCACTTTATGTCATGTCAACATTTAATGCTAGTAATTCAATGTCTCCCGAATTTTTTGTACAAATCTCCAATTTTATGTATAATCCCAAAAAATAAACAGAATCCTCAATCCCCAATTTATCTAATAATCACCAATATTGTTAAGAATCCCCAATCCACTTTATGTCATGTCAGCATTTAATGCTGGTTATTCAATGTCCCTGATGATGACAAAAGTCTGACAAAGAAAAAACAAGAGATAAAGTCCGGGATTTTCCCTAGGAAGATCTCAGAC
>JAESVK010000688.1:1078128-1100777 GCA_017140935.1 Hamamelis virginiana | reverse complement strand
GCTATGTTTACTGAACGATTTTGATGCATCTTTCAATAATAAATTTGTTTTAGTGCTTGTAATTCTAGCATTTCTTTCATACTTTAATCGTTTAAAGTCCTGCAATTTATGTAACATTGATACAGGCATGTGGTACTAAGATGTCTCTGGACTTCATACAGCAACTAATGGAGGAGGCTGTCGTGTATAGTCCTTATCTTAATGTCTCTTGCAGATTGAGAATAATTAAGTTTTTGGCCTTTTCTTTTCTTGCTCTTTTAAATTCACATGGCAAATTTTTTTTTTTTTTCCCAGACTACAGGTTGAGAGAGAAAAATTTTTCTGGAGTGCTTGCAGCTGCAATGTGTTGGGAAGAAAGAGCAACACACATTCTTGCAAGTGAGGCTCAGTTGTCTAACTTCGAGGATGCTCTGAGGTTTTGACTGTTCTTTACTTGTTCTTTATTGAATTCTTGAGTGTATAGCTTGATTATTTGCTGATTATAATAATTGAATTTGAATAATTTAGGACTTCAGAGGACATATGCGCAATTCTGCCTTCACTTGAATATGTCAAGGATGCAGTATCAATAGCTAAGTCCTGGTTAAAGAATTGTAAACCATTTTTAGCATCTACTTTTTCTGCGGCACCTGGCTCCGGCTCTTTGCTGAAAGTTGAGGACCTGAAGGTTCTTATCATCTCCTGCCTCTGGTATGTTTGCTGAAACTTGATGGACAGTAAGTATGACAATATGCTCTACATTTGCAGGAGTTAGTTTCTCAGTCAGAACTTTTAAAAATTTCTATGGTGGAACGACCGATGCTTCAAACAGTTGTAAAAAGTTGCAAGGAATGGGAGTGCGATGCCTGCTCTCTATTACAAGATGCAGAGTGCCTATTAAATATGAATGTTATTGACAATAGGATACCGGATGGTCTTATTTTGAAAATTGATAGTCTAGTTCCTAGAATGGAATCTGTGAGAAAGGCTAGTTTGTCCCTTGGTTGACTATAGTGAGGTGAGATTCCAAAGCTTCAAATGGCTTGTTCTTTGTTGCAATGGTGCAATAAGGCGCTTTCTTTCTGCTCTGTTGCTCCTCCACTTGAGGTGACTATATTTATTTACAGTACGTAACTTGTGTTCATGTGATGTTGAGATGTTTAGTTCAATTTCTTTTTATGCATTTGAGGTTTCTGTTTACTTAAAACCCTGCCAAAGATGGATTTTTATTATTTATTATTTTGTTTTTTTTAATAAAAATAAATAAATCAAACTTTTACAGTTAAACTAATCACATCTCATTTACTTTAATAGTTGGATAGTCTAAATGAGATAGATGATTGCACCCTAATTTGTAAATAATTAAACAAATATTTTCCCGTTTGGAATTAATTGATATTGAATCTCTAAATTATTCAGTATTTAAGGTTGTAACCAAGCTAAAACCAAGTTTGAAAATTCTTAGTTAAATCTTAAAGATTAAGTCTAAACGAGGCTCTAATACCAAACTAGTGCGGATTTAGTCAAACCTGTAATACTTTAGTTAATTTTAAGTCTAAACTTTACAAATATCTCTTCATTTAAATTTACAAAGTTGTGGGTCAAAATAAAAAATCTTAAAAGTTTTAGCTAAAAGATAAAATTATTGCCTCTAACTTCTTTATTTGGAAAGTGTCAGGTTTACCAATAGTTGTGTTGGTTAATTCGGATGTCAAAATGTAATGTCCCTGTTTTTTTTTATTTTCTTTTTCTTCTTTTCTTAAACACCCCTTTTACTCTCAACCAAACAGCCCTTAAACTTTTTTTAAAAATGACCCTTACATCCCATTTCTTTTTAGACAAAGCTACAGCAGCCCTGTTTTGCTTCCCAGCCGTGAGCTTCAAGAGACTTCGGGAGAGAGAGGGAGGAGGAAAGAGAGGAGCCAGCCGCCGGAGCTCCCTTGCCGCCACCTTCTCGCCGTCGCCGGAGGTCAGGTAGGTCCTCTTTTCCGTTCATCTTCTTCTCTTCTCAATCTTTTTCTGTTTTTGTTTTGTTTATACCCATTTTATGGGTTTATGAGACAAATTTTGTGTAGATTTTGGGGGTTTTGTGTTGTAGCTGATTGTAAATGTTTGGGAAAAGTTTGTGATGATATTTAGACTTGGATTCATGCTTGAGACCTAAAAATTTGGGGTGTTTTTGAATGTTTGAACAAAAAATGGGTTTATATGGGTTTTATACCAAAAACTTTGTGATTCTTGAAAATGAACCATTAAATCTTAATATTTAAACTTGATTTTTCGTATTTGGGGTCTCAAGGGTATGGATCTAAGATCTAACGGTTAGATTTGTGTTCGAATGAAGTTTGAAGTGAGTTTGGTGCTTAAACCTTGGTTGTAAAGCAAATTTCTGCATTTTTGGGTATATATACATCCTTACCAAGCTTTTTATGGATAGGTAAGCTATCGATAGGTGGTTTTCACCTATCGATAGCTGAGGTGATTTTTTTTAGGGATGTTTTAACATTCTTTTGTAAAAATTTCTCATGTTATTTATTTATTTTAGTCCAAGACCATGCTTTGATGGTGCTTGGCAGTTTGTTATGGAATGATATATATGTATATATTTTATATATATGTATTGTACCTTTGATTTCAGATCCAGATAGTCCCGAGGACTATCCTTACGCTCGTTGAGTGCTGCATTAGAGGAGTGGGCTTAAGAGAGAGTCTTGCATGTGTCTCAAGGTAGGATACAATAACCTCAATAACACCGATGATATCATTTGAGAAATGATTTATAGTGAAACCTACTTACTGTCAAACTTTTTATGATTGTGAAACTTGATGCTTGGAATAAATCCTCTGTTTAAACATATGGTGATGGAATGTTTATGAAATGTATTTGGGAATTGTATTATGAAATGTGCTTATTTTATGATTTGAACGTACTTGAGCAACGATGATTCTGCTGATTTGAGATATTGATTATTTTTATTTTATACACTTGAAATGATATGCTTTATATGTGCTTGGATTACTTCAATATATTGTTAATGTGATTATTTATGAGATATTTCAGACCATGGTCTAGGGTGGAGCCAATGGCATGACCCTACTGGCCCGCTAGAGCCCGGTGGATTGACACAATCTAGCACTGGCCCACTAGAGCCCGGTGGATTGACACAATCTAGTACTGGCCCGCTAGAGCCCGGTGGATTGACACAATCTAGCACTGGCCCGCTAGAGCCCGGTGGATTGACACAATCTAGCAAGTATCTAAAGCACTTCTAAAGCTTTAAGGTTTTAAAACTGAATTAAAAATCATGAAAACCATTCACCACTCTTGAAATGATGATTTGCCGTGAATGTTGAAATATTTTATCTATTATTCCTTGCATCAATATTATTGCTGTTATTTGAGGTTGTGTTTTCTACTGAGCATTCCCAAAGCTCACGCGGGTTTTTATTCCGCAGATTTTCAGGAAATTAATAGTAGTCCAGCTGAGGGTAGGCTGGCCCCACAGTTTTTGGCAGGATTGGCTCTGCTTTGGATCTTATTGCATTCTCGTAGGATTTAAGCTTGGGTTGAGACTTTTAGTTTTGTTATTACTTATAATAGAGTATTTGATGCCTACTATGCCAGGGATGTTGGCAATTAGATTTATTATTATTATTTTCTTCGGTAGGTTGAACTTTGGATTTTTGGGACACATGTGTGTGCTAGCCTGACATTGCACTTTGATATATATTTAAGTCTTTCTTTTCCCCTGGAGTATGGATATATAAATGAGCAGGTCAGGTTGTGGCTTCAAATTGACAAGGATTGACCTACCCGGGAGGGTCAATTTAAGGTCAGTTTGGGGCGTTACACAAAAGCCTATATTTGTGATTGGTCCCAAGCTCATAATCCCTAGAAGCTCAAGACTGCGACATCAAACGTGAGAAAATCGGATGAAACGTTAAATTCTTATACCTCAAGCTCAAAGCTCATTCAAATGAGGTTTTATTCATAGGAAGGTAAGTTTGACTTAGGACTTAGGTCCATAGGTGATTTAGTTTGTCTAAAGCACCTAGGAATGATCCCTGTATGCTTTTAGGTAAAAAAATTGTTCAAAAATTGAAGATTTTAAAAAATTGCTTACATCGGATCGATCCAACATTTTATGTAGGATCGATCCCATTTTTGGTCTGTAGAATTGGATCAATCCAAGGTTTTGGTGCGGATCGATCCAAGTGACTGAGAGGATCGGATCAATCCAGCCTAAATTCTAGGATCGATCCAGGTCGTATTTTCTGAGTCTTTATTATTTTTTGGACTTTGAAGTTCTACTTTATGTTAAACTTTTAGATATGTATTTCTAAGCATGTTATTTTAATAGTGAATTCAGATAGAGCTTAAGTGTGATCAATCTTTATTTGAAACTCTAGCTTCTTTGAGAATTCTATGCATCTCTTCATCATTGGATCTTAGTCATAGTGCAGATGCATAGAACTAAAACACATGATCTTATCAACTTCATTCTAGATTTGTCTACTAGATTTGTAGATTTGAATTGTGTCGGTGGATCTCTGGTGGCATCGTGGACTCGGTGTGTGGAACTAGAGTTGTGGATTCGGTTCGTGGAAATACTGTGAAGACTAGCATGAACTCGTTGGTGTTTTGTGCAAGATATGAATTCTACTTGGGCTTGTGGACTCAAGTGTGGTTTTTGTGAGTAGTATCAAGATTCTTGTACTTAGTTCTTTTCGTAGTGATTCCTAGTGTTCCCGAGATTTTCTCCTGTTAGGGTTTTTCTCGTAAAATCTGGTGTTCTTTACATGATTGATTTTTGTTTTGGGTAATTGTTAATTGAACACTAAATCCTGGTTTGGTAATTGAATTGGTCAATATCTATCAAGAAATAGTATTATCAAAATTTCAGAAAGGCTAAGTCTTAGTGTGGAACCATCTACACTAGATTGATTAATAGGTGTAGATCTCTCTTGAGATCAACAGCAAACCCAAGTGCTTACATAAGAGCATTTTCGTCAAAAAAAATATTCGCATAAATAATTTTGGATCGGGTTCATTGATGTAATATTTGAATCACTTAGGTTTTTGGCCGTAAAATGCCTATGTTAATAAATAAATTTAAGGGTAATTCTATTACCACCCACACAAATTGCTAATGACACCCACTTACTATCTACACCCATCACTAAAATTTTAAAATATATTTTTTACTACCTACACCCACTATAATACCCAAAACAACCTTAATTCAATTACTCTAAAAACATATTTCGTTTTACACCCACGTAATACCAAAAAAAAAAACCCAATCCCTATAATATTCAACTAGTACCTAATGAACATTCTACAATGATCAAATACCACATTTTGAACATATTTATATGTTTGGTAGGACTGAACATAGCAAGATATTCAATTAGTCTTATATGAACATTAATTTGTATTCGGTTTAAGAGGTCCAAACATATCACGAATTGAAGAAAAAAATTAAAAAAATTAAAAAATGTACATTATATTTGGAAAAAAAAATGCACTTTTTCATTGTTAGAATCATCCCACACAACGAAATCATTGTCCATTGATCAACAAATACCTTCTTTGGTTAGTATTTTTAGGAAGTGATTATAAGAATATAATGGTTTGTGAGATATGAATGTGGGAAAGTTCAAACTTGGTGTGTTAAATATTATAGTATGTTCGGCTGACTAGTGTTGAATAAATGATGATATTCTACAGGTAACTAACCCTCGTTGAATATGTCTATATGTTCAGTTGGGATGACTGAAGATAGCGAGATATTCGATTGGTCCTATCCGAACATTGACTGATGTTTAATATTGCAAGTCTAAACAAAAACACGAACTGAAGATTAAAAAAAAAAAAAAAAAAAAGTAAATCATACTTTAAAAAATACACCTTTTCATTATTGGAATCTTCCCACATGACTAGTTCATTGTCCATTGATCAACAAAAACTTCTTTTTTTTTTTTGTTAAAGAGTTTTTAAGTGACTATGAGAGTGAAGATTTGTGCGAGCAGGGTTTATGGAAAATATATTAACAAGGGAAGGAAGAGGTTGGGTGCATAAAGTAATATGATTTTTTTTATTTATTTTTTATTTATGTAATATTGCCCTTAATAGTAATTTTACAAGTGAATACAATAATAATAAAAAAAATTATTAATTGATGGATGCCACTAGCAAATTATGTGGGTAACAATAGAATCACCCAAAATTTAATTGTGATAGCAACGAATGAATATCGATTGAAATTTAAATTTTGATTAACCATACGATGACGAACTTGTGTTGAATGTAAAGTAATACTTGAAGGATGGTCGGATTAAAAATTATGATTAACTTAAGAAGAATGATAACATTGTTAGTTTAAGCAGTTGTGAATAGTGATTAAGAGCATTTAAAATTGAAGTAGTATAATTAAAATGAATTTAACTATTGTGATTATGAACAACCACCAACCAGACCTAGACAATTGGGGTTGTGAACCACAAGACCCTTGGACAGTTGGGTGTAACTAGTTGTCAACTGAAACTTTCCCTTTGACAGTTAGGGGTGTTAACTAGTTGTCAACTGAAATTTTTCAAGTCCATAAATAATAGGCAAGCATTGAATGCATTTATAGTCAATCAGTTTTCAGATTGAATGTTGTCAAGGCTAAGTGTCTATGCCATTGATTGAGATATAAATCCCCCAACCCACTCTCTCTCCACACACACACACAAAAAAACTTACAGGCTGTGGTTTCAAGTTGTTAATTCATATTCATTGCCTTCAACAGCCATCATCCTAGGAGGATAAACCTTTCCTCGGAACCCATTTTCAAAACTGAATATTCCCAGGAAGCCTTCCAACTCAACCAAACGTGCTGAAGATCAGACTTCTAAAGCCATTAAAAGTCAAAGTCGCTAGCACAATGAGGGTGGAGTGAGGCTTGGGGACTTGATTCTTGTCGTTGCCTAATAAGGAAAGGGCTTTTGGAAGAAAGATACTATCTTAATGATTTTACTTCTAATTAGATTTCCATTTCTTAGATAATATCTTAATGATTTTACAATTTCACTAACAAACCACTAATCCCGAGAAGAAAGAATGATTCACCGTTGCATCATATGACCCTCCAACCATTATAACTTCTTCCACCATCTTAATTTCATTAATATCCACAATGAATGATGTAAAATTAACCAAAACAAGGTAATCATGTTAAATTTGGACTTGTTTAGTTCTCATGGCTGAAACATTCTGATAAGATATGAATTTTATGATTTCATTACAATAAGAAATGCAATCAACAAGGATTTTCTTGTACCTGAGCCTCCATTGCACTGCTAATTTCCATCTTTCCATTGACCTCTTAGTCTTCTGAGATAAAAGTAACTCAGCATCACATTCTTCGTTTTGCAGGCCATTGGCTTCTATGAAAGTGCAAACCTCGTGACCAACAGCTGATAGCACCTTCTCAAGCTTTATTGGGGTATGAAGACAATGCATTTTGTCAATGGTTAAAAGCAGCGAACTGTCCTCTTCAATTGTTGTTGGAAGATTCTCTAAAATAAGATGGCTTCTTTTCACTATCCATTCCAAGACAAATACCTCATTCTCTGTTGATAGTTGAACTCCTGAATAAGCAAGGTGTCCCACAGATCTCCGCCGGTTTGGTGGGGTTGCCCATAAACGCAGAGCAGACAACAGGGCAAATGATGGCTTCCCATTTTGGTGAATATACAATGAATCCTTGGGCCATGAACTAGAAGAGTATATGTCAGGTTCCAAGGGAATAAAAACCTTATCATTTGGATTTTCATTTAGAAGAAACCCAGTGTTCAAGAAGCTCCAAATTTGTATATGTTCCATAGCTTAAATGAACCTGCAGACGAAGTATTTATCAGTCCCATGTTCCTCAACCATCAAAAGAGAGAAAAAAAAAGAAAAAGAAATGTAACCAGTTGTTGGGCTACAGGGTTTGACGGATATAACCACAAGCCTAAGAACACTAATGACATGAGAAACCAATTAAAATTACAAATCTATACAGGTTAATGTCCAGGTGCCAGCCAAAAACCAGCGATTTATCTCATAGCTTCAAATTCTAGTAGAACAAATGTTGGTAATTTAGATCAGTAAACTGCTAAGACAATTTTTTGAAATTCGTTGCAAGATTATCATATTAAAACAGCCACTATACTGCTCTAAACAAACCCATGCCATTATCTTTTGTTTTTTCAAAAGAGTTGAACCCATTGTGAGTGCTGCAGCAATGATATTCTAAAGGGCTGCACCATCTCCAGATACCAGGTGATGTTTCAAATATTTAGGACAAAAAGGGATACTGATATTACTTGAATTTTATTTGTTCTTATTTACTCTCGGACATTTACAACTTGCTGGAATTCCTAAAAGAGCTCCTAAGTTCATTCCAGTTTATTGGTTGCCTCCTAATCCAGGTTGGATCAAAGTCAATACTAGCCAACACTGGTGGAGTCTCTAGAGGTTGTTGACCTGGCCAGCTTCTAGTGCAGGAGTTTTCATATCCCCCAGGGGTTTTGTCAATCTTTGGCTGTAGAATTAGAGTTCAAATGGGTTTTTATGCAGAAATGTTGATACTTGGTGAAGTTGTAGGCTCTGAGGCTTCTCCCTATGTATGGTGCTACACTGGTGTAAGGAAAGATAGGCTATTGATCAATAACATGCTGAAAATGACTCTAGGTAGTGTATATGAGCTCTTCGAGAGTTGAAGCAAAATTGGACAGCATCAAGTAGAATGACAAACTGGATACTCTTTAATCAAACAATTGAATCTTCTCGTCTAGCCATAGGTTTGAGGGTGATGGCTAGATAAAAAGTCAAGTAGTGAATAGAGGAATTTACCAAAAGATTCCAGTAAAATGAGTATCTCAGTCACTGATTACGTTCCCCAAACCCCAATATATAACATGTTTAAAAACCAGTTTGGATGTCTCCTCTACCAAACAGTGCTTTAAAGTTGGAATGAATGCTAAGTATTTGGAAAATCTATTCACAACAACAATGATACACCCAAATTCCCCAGAGTTTAAGAAGGCTTAGAATGAAATCAATTGATACACTCTCCCAATGAATGTCTCATTGGCACAAGAAGTGGCTCAAGCAAAGCCATGGCTTTCTACCTTTCTATCTTATCGTATTAGCAAGTGAGACGTATCATTGTGTAACTCATCACATCATCTCTCAATTAAGGTCAATAATAACCATATTTCAATGACGACAAAGTTCTATTCAACCCTAGGTGACCAGCCCACAAAGTGTTACAGCACTCCTTTAAGAGGACACTTCTATAGTCACCCACCTTGGGCACATAACCTGGCTCTGATACCAACTGTCACAGGGTCAATTTCACACACAAAATTTTACTTAGATTTAACCTGTGTGGCACTTAGAAGCCCTCTAAGTCAGCCTACTCACATATATTCAAGAGACAGTATGGAAAACGAATTGCAACAAACACAAACTAAGCCAAGCATTACAGGTGAAACACCCGACCTTTACTTCTCATTAAAGGAATACAATAACCCGGCCTTGGTCTACATTCATGCACCACTCAGCGTCTAGAATGCAGCCTAGGCATTGCCTTAAATAGGCTTACAAAATCGTACAGCAGTTACACCTCAACTGCCCTAGGGTTATGCAGTTGACATCCCCAACTGCTAGGCTTACAGTCTGAACCAATCAAACTCGCCCATGTATTGTTGTAGTTGGTTACTTGGCAGTTGCCCACCAACTACTCACTGAGATGTCCTGTCCCAAAGCCAATCATTGCATGTCTGAGTCAAAGCTTTAGCCACATGTCAAAACCTTGTCTCATCAAGACATCAGTAACTGCCCTCAACCATCGTCTGATGTCAAGCCAATGTCTGTCCACAATTCATCAGCTAATGTCCTTGTGCCACGCCCATGTACTGCATTGCCCAGCACATGTGCCTACTGAACAAACCATCTTTGTCCACGTGAGTGCTTGGCTCTGAGCCAATGCCACTCTAGCTTTGCAACGATCAACCCACATGCCATCTCGTTAGTCATGCCCAGCTATGATCTTGAAACCAACCAATGATGCTTGTCAAGCCATGACATTGAGCCCATAGCCTTGCTAAGTCTAAGCCATATTGTTCCTCGTCATACATGGCCTTGAGCCTATGCCCTGATGTCGCGACATTGCGATGATGAAGCCCCATTGTGTGCCTTAGCCGCCCAAGCATGCCCAAGGTTACCGCACATAAGCCCCATGGTTGCTTACCCATGGTTAGAACACCACCCCCCCTAAAGAGCATTCTGTGCATACGGAGGAGTGACAGGAACAACTATAATTTTGCAAATAAGAAACCTCAATATTTACAAAATTGTCACCGCACACATTTAATTACAGAAATGCCACCGCGCCACACTTAAGTGCTAAGAGTTCGTATCAAGATGCCCACATATGCTGCACACTGTCCACACTTGCTGCACTGTTGCACACACTGCCGTGTCACTTGATGTACATCAACACCTAAGCCAACTGTACGATCGAGTCACAACTTGACCTTGGCATGCCACCCTCATGGCAAGGTCTATTTCAAGCAACTAAGGGGCTAACAAACCACTTTGATTTGTTCGTACCATTCTGTCATCGATCACTGCTGGGTCGGTTGGTGAGTCACCCAAAAAAAAGCATCGAGAAAGGTCAAGCATATATGTTTTATAAAATGATCAGCGGTCTCATTTATGCTATGCCCTGCATCGTGTTCGTGTGTGTTTATTGAGCTTTCGTCACTTCAGCGCCATGCGCTTTGCTTCGCTTTATAAAAGGTTGTCTTGAGAGTGAAAAGCAAGCGCAAGTGATAGAGAGGATAGTCCCTCGCGCGTTCGCGCGACCCCAAAAGAAGAGTTCAACGTCCTCGTCAGAATAGCTTCAATGTACTCCCTCACCTATTTCGCAAACTGCCTTAATGTAGTATCCCTTTCCCAATAAGCCTCTAACTCTGGGAAACCTTTCCACTGAACCAAATAATCAGTTTGCCTGTTCTTCTTACTCTGTCCTTGCGTTCTATGGTCAAGAATCTTCTCCACTTCACGCTCAACCTGCGTTAGAATAGTAGGCGGAGCCCTGACCTTCTGCACCCTTGCAGAGTCTAAATCTTCATAAAATGGCATTAGGAAACTAACATGGAATGTAGGATGTACTTTAAGCCTATCTAGTAGCCTTAGTCGATAAAACACATTCCCCACACATTTAATCACCTCGAATGGGCCATCGTACTTCCGGATCAATCCCCTGTGTACTGTTTTACTAGTGACATTCTTCCAAATTTGCGGTGTAAGCTTCAGCACCACCTTATCACCAACCTGAAATTTTAGGGCCCTCCTTCCCTTGTCAGCATATTTTTTTCATACGTTTGACAGCTTTCTCAAGGCTATCTCGTGCCTCTTTTAACATTTCCTATTTAGAACGAGCAAACCTGTAAGCTGCAGGACACTTACCCCCTGTTCGTTGCTTTGGCACTTCATGTGGCGTCAAAGGCTGCTTCCCTGTAGCCAATTCAAAAGGACTCATCCCTGTTGATGAACTCCTGTGAAGGTTATATGAAAACTGTGCTGAGTCTAGCAAGTCCACCCAGTTCCTTTGGTTTGCTGTGACAGTGCCTTAAATACTCCAACACTACATTAATACGCTCTGTCTGACCATCAGTCTGCGGATGATTCGCTGTTGAAACTTCAAATCTGATCCCATCAAATTGAATAGAGTAGTCCAGAATTTACCAGTAAATCAAGCGTCCCTGTCGCTAATTATATCCTCCGGTAGTCCCCATTGCTTCACCACGTTCTTATAGAACAACTATGTTGCTTCTACTGCAGAACATTCTTGTGGTGCTGCCATGAAGATCCCATACTTGGAGAACCTATCAACCACCACCATGATCGACTTGCATTCCTGAACTTTTGGAAAACCCCCAATGAAGTCCATGGAAATGCTCCTCTAAGGTTTCTCTGGAATAGGCAACGACTGTAATAACCCGCTTCTTTCTTCCTCTCAGTCTTATCTTGTTGACACATAAGACAAGACTTCACATAGGCCTCGACGTCATCCTCCATTTTAGGCCAGATATAACTCCTCTGCAACAACGTACGAGTGCGCTCAATTCCCGGATGGCCTGCCCACTGAAAGTCATGGACTTCGTGCAAAAGTTGTCTACGCAACCCACTAGTAGGGACATAAAATCTGCCACCACGAGCTTAGATAAACTCATCCTCCAACCAATATTTTCTGGTTGTGCCTTCCTGAATTTGTTTTTTCAGTTTATTGTATGTAGCATCATTCACTGCTTCCGGCCTAATCCGCTTCAGGAAGTCGGATTGAATGTGAGTGGGAGCCGCTACTGACTCCTGCACGATCTTACGACTAAGAGCATCAGCAACCTGGTTACGCCTTCCAGGCTTATGCTAAAAAACGTAATCGAATTTTGCCAAGAATTCCTGCCAGCGTGCTTGCTTTTGGGTCATCTTTTTCTGAGTCTTGAAATATATGTTTGCCACATTGTCTGTCACTATTGTCACCTTGCTTCCCAACAGATAGTGCTTCCAAGTGTGCAAACAATGGATCAGAGTAGTCATCTCTTTCTCATGGGTCGAGTACCTTTGTTCTACTTCCTTAAGCTTTCTGCTTTCAAAGGCTACAGGATGCCCCTCCAGCACAAGCACACCACCAAGTGCTCTATCTGAAGCATTAGTACACACCTCGAAAGGCAACTCGAAGTCTGGCAGTCTCAACACTTGCTCAAACGCAACTGCTTGCTTCAATTTCTGAAAGGCCTCTTCCGACTCCGTGCTCCATACCCATTTGCGATCCTTTTTCAGCAAGTCAATCAAGGGTGCCACTATTTTCGAATACCCTTGAATGAACTTCATGTAATAGTTTGCCAAACCCGACTTTCGAAGGCGCTTCCCACTCCAGAATTGCTTTGATTTTATTTTCATCCATTTGGACTTGTCCCTCGCTAACCCAGTGCCCCAAGAACATCACTTCTTTCTAAGCAAACACACACTTCTCCTTCTTTACATACAATTGGTGTTGTCTCAACCGATCAAACACCTTTCTTAGATGTTCTAAATGGTCTCCTAGAGTCTCACTGTAGACCACTATATTATCTAGATATACAACCACAAAACGATCAACATAATCGTAAAAAACATCATTCATTAGATTACAAAAAGTAGCCGGGGCATTTGTAAGTCCAAACGGCATTACAAGAAATTCATAAAACCCATAGCGGATTGCCCAAGTAATTCTCGATCATAGTCAACCTTTCCCACCAAGTGATCCTGATCAGCCTCTCTCTATCCAAGTGGTGCAGGCTCGTGAAGCAGTGGATTCCCTTGGAACATCCTTTGAAGAACATGTTGGCAACACTGAAGAAAAGTTGCGAGAACTTGTTGCTGATACGTGTTCTTTGTCGGATGCTTATAAGGAGAGCCTATCGAGGGTGGAAACAGAGTTGGAACTCTTGAAGAGGGCGACAGTTTGTGGACATTCTGGTGGATTAGAAGGCACAATGAAAGTTAAAGTCCTGACCCCAAAGGCTTTGGTGGCAAACACGGCGCTAAGGATTTGGAGAATTTCCTTTGGGACATGGAGCAGTATTTCAAGGCTGCTCATGTTCCTGATGGCGAGAAGGTCAATATTACTGGCATGTATCTCACCGAAGATGTCAAGCTTTGGTGGAGAACACGCATGGAGGATGATGCGAGTGCTGGTAGACCGAGGATAGAGACATGGGAAACACTGAAGAAAGAACTGAAGGATCAGTTCCTCCCAACCAACACGGCGTGGATGGCTAGGGAGTCTTTAAAAAAGTTGCAACACAAGGGTTCTGTCCGTGACTACATGATGGAGTTCAGTTTTTTGATGCTTGACATCAAGAACATGTCAGAGGAAGACAAACTGTTTAATTTCATGTCTTGTTTACAGGGCTGGGCACAACAGGATTTTCGTAGGCAAGGCGTGAGGGATCTTCCAATGGCAATGGCCGCTGCAGACTGTCTTGTTGATTACAAGTCAGCCCCATCCTCTTCTTCTTCAAAGCGAGACAAGTTAGACTCAAAGAAGAAGGACAAAGGGATGGCAAAGTTCAACAAAAAGGAGAAAAAGAAGGGTAAGGTTGGTGGTGACAAACCTAAGGGGAACAGCAGCAAATCTGAGGGCCAATCAAGCAAAGGAGACAATAAAAATTCGGGTTGTTTCATTTGTAATGGACCTCATCGGGCCAGAAATTGTCCCAAGAAGGAGAAACTCAATGCTCTTATTGCAGGACAGGAAGATGACACTTCAGACTCGGATGGTCCTACAAGAGTCAATCCTTTGCAACTGGTGAACGCTTTGCGGGCTGAGAAGGGTTCACAGAAGGATTTGATGTACGTGCAAGCCCTGGTAAAAATGGGAAGGAAGTTCGAGCGATGGTAGACACGGGAGCCACACATAAATTTGTTGCTAAGCGGATCACAGCAATGTTGGGCTTGAGGATCATGAAAAGCTCTAGTCGAATCAAGGCTATCAACAGTGAGGCCAAGGCAATCAATGGCCTTGCTCACAGTGTTGATGTTCGAGTGGGTGACCGGCAAGGGAAATGCAATCTGATGTTTGTGCCACTAGACGATTTCGACATCATTCTTGGCAATGAGTTTTTCGTGCAAGCCAAAGTGGCACTGTTGCCACATCTTGGTGGGCTGCTCATCGGAGATGAGAAGCAGCCGTGCTTTGTACCCTCTATTGGGAAAGACAAGGGGAAAGAGAAAGGGAAAAGGAAGGCAGAAATGTTGTCTGCAATCCAAATCAAGGTAGGTCTGAGGAAAGGCGAGGAGACTTACCTTGCAGCTTTGATCGAGATCAAGCCTGGCAAGGAAGTGGAGGTACCTGATGCAGTTGCTAATGTATTGGTTGGGTACAATGATGTTATGCCTCCAGAACTTCCCAAAGTTCTCCCTCCCAGACGTGCCATCGACCACAAAATTGAACTCATTCCAGGTTCCAAACCTCCATGCTCCATACAGGATGGCTCCACCAGAATTGGCTGAATTGCGGAAACAACTTGGGGAGTTGCTTGAAGCAGGGTATGTGTAGCCTTCAAAGGCGCTATACGCCCCTATGTTATTTCAGAAGAAACAAAATGGATCCATGAGGATGTGCGTGGATTACAGGGCTTTGAACAAAGTAATAATGAAGAACAAGTACCCTGTACCACTTGTTGCTGATCTGTTCAACAAGTTGTCCAAAGCAATCTTCTTCACGAAATTGGATCTCAGGTCTGGATGCAGGCAGGTTAGAGTTGCAGAGGGTGATGAAAGCAAGACAACTTGTGTAACCCGATATGGGTCTTATGAATTTCTTGTAATGCCGTTTGGACTTAGAAATGCCCCAGCTGCTTTCTGTAATCTAATGAATGATGTTTTTTACGATTATGTTGATCGTTTTGTGGTTGTATATCTAGATGATATAGTGGTCTACAGTGAGACTCTAGAAAACCATTTACAGTATCTAAGAAAGGTGTTTGATCGGTTGAGACAACACCAATTGTATGTAAAGAAGGAGAAGTGTGAGTTTGCTCAAAAAGAAGTGATGTTCTTGGGGCACTGGGTTAGCCAGGGACAAGTCTGAATGGATGAAAAGAAAATCAAAGCAATTCTAGAGTGGGAAGCGCCTTCGAAAGTCCCTGAATTAAGATCATTTTTGGGTTTGGCAAACTATTACAGGAAGTTCATTCAAGGGTATTCGAAAAAAGTGGCACCCTTGACTGACTTGCTGAAAAAGGATCACAAATGGGTATGGAGCACAGAGTGTGAAGAGGCCTTTCAGAAATTAAAGCAAGCAGTTGCGTTTGAGTCAGTGTTGAGACTGCCAGACTTCGAGTTGCCTTTCGAGGTGCATACTGATGCTTTAGATAGAGCACTTGGTGGTGCGCTTGTGCAGGAGGGGCATCCTGTAGCCTTTAGAAGCACGAAGCTTAAGGAGGCAGAACAAAGGTACTCAACCCATGAAAAAGAGATGACTGCTGTGATCCATTGTTTACACACTTGGAAGCACTGAAGCAAGGTGACAATAGTGACAGACAATGTGGCAAACACTTATTTCAAGACTCAGAAAAAGTTGACCCAGAAGCAATCACGTTGGTAGGAATTATAAGCAGAATTCGATTACGTCTTTGAGCATAAGCCTGGAAGGCATAACCAAGTTGTTGATGCTCTCAGTCGTAAGATCGTGCAAGAGTCAGTAGCGGGCTCTCACTCACATTCAATCCGACTTCGTGGAGAGGATCAAGGAGAAAGAAGTAAATGATGCTACATACAATAAACTGAAAAAACAAGTTCAGGAAGGCACAACCAGAAAATATTGGTTGGAGGATGAGTTGATCTACACTCGTGATGGCAGAGTTTATGTCCCTACTAGTGGGTTGCGTAGACAACTTTTGCAGGAAGTCCATGACACTCAATGGGTAGGCCATCCGGGAATTGAGCGCACTCATGCGTTGTTGCATAGGAGTTATATCTAGCCTAAGATGGAGGATGACGTCGAGGCCTATGTGAAGTCTTGCCTTGTGTGCCAACAAGATAAGACTGAGAGGAAGAAAGAAGCGGGGTTATTACAGCTATTGCTTATTCCAGAGAAACCTTGGAGGAGCATTTCCATGGACTTCATTGGGGGTTTTCCAAAAGTTCAGGGATGCAAGTTGATCATGGTGGTGGTTGACAAGTTCTCCAACTATGGGATCTTCATGGCGGCACCACAAGATTGTTCTGCAGTAGAGGCAGCACTATTGTTCTATAAGAATGTGGTGAAGCATTGGGGACTACCAGAGGATATAATCAGTGACAGGGACGCTCAATTTACTGGTAAATTCTGGATTACTCTATTTAATTTGATGGGATCAGATTTGAAGTTTTCAAGAGCGAATCATCCGCAAATTGACAATCAGATAGAGCGGATTAATACACTGTTGGAGGAGTATTTAAGGCACTATGTCACAGCAAGCCAAAGAAACTGGGTGCACTTGCTGGACTCGGCGTAGTTTTCATATAACCTTCACAGGAGTTCATCAACAGGGATGATTCCTTTTGAATTGGTGACAGGGCAGCAGCCTTTGATGCCACATGAAGTGCCAAAGCAGCGAACAGAGGGTAAGTGTCCTGCAGCCTACAAGTTTGCTCGTTTTAAACAGGAAATGTTAGAAGAGGCATGAGACAGCCTTGAGAAAGCTGTCAAACGTATGAAAAAATATGCTAACAAGGGAAGGAGGGCCCTAGAATTTCAGGTTGGTGACAAGGTGTTGCTGAAGCTTACACCGCAAATTTGGAAGGTCAGTAGTAAAATAGTACGCATGGGATTGATCCCGAAGTACGATAGCCCATTCCAGGTGATTAAACACGTGGGGAATGTGTCTTATCGACTAAGGCTACCAAACAGGCTTAAAGTTCATCCTACATTCCATGTTAGTTTCCTAAAGCCATTTTATGAAGATTCAAACTCTGCAAGGGTACAGAAGGTCAGGGCTCTGCCTACTATTCGAAACGCAATTTGAGAGTGAAGTTGAGAAGATTCTTGACCACAGAACGCAAAGACAGAGTAAGAAGAACAAGCGAACTGATTATTTTGTTCAGTGGAAAGGTTTCTCAGAGTCAGAGGCTTCTTGGGAAAGGGATACTACATTATGGCAGTTTGAGAAACAGGTGAGGGAGTACATTGAAGCTATTCTGACGAGGACGTCGGACTCTTCTGGTGGGGGTGGTTTGTTAGCCCCTTAGTTGCTTGAAATAGACCTTGGCATGAGGGTGGAATGCTAAGGTCATGTTGTGACTTGATCATGCAGTTGGCTTAGGTGTTGATGTGCAGCAAGTGGCACAGCAATGTGTGAAACAGTGAAGCAAGTGTGTGGACATTGTGCAACATATGTGGGCATCTTGATACGCAACTTAGCACTTAAGTGTGGCGCAGTGGCATTTCTGTAATTAAATGCGCGCGATGGCAATTTCGTAAATGTTGAGGTTTCTTATTTGCAAAATGATAGTTGTTCCTGTCACTCCTCCGATGTACAGAATGCTCTTTAGGGGAGGTGGTGTTCTAACCATGGGCAGGCAGCCATAGGGCTTATGTGCGGCAACCTTAGGCACGCTTGGGCGGCCAAGGCACGCAATGGGGCTTCATCATCGCAACGTCGCGACACTAGGGCATGAGCTCAAGGCCATGCACGATGAGGCACAATATGGCTTAGACTTGGCAAGACCATGGGCGCAATGCCATGGCTTGACAAGCATCGTTGGTTGGTTTTAAGGTCATGGCTGGGCATGACTAATGAGATGGCATGTGGGTTGATCGTTGCAAAGTTAGAGTGGCATTGGCTCGAAGCCAAGCACTCACGTGGACAAAGATGGTTAGTTCAGTAGGCACATGTGCTGGGCAATGCAGCACATGGGTGTGGCACAAGGACATTGGCGTATGAATTGTGGACAAACATTGTCTTGACATCAAACGATGGTTGAGGGCAGTTACTGATGTCTTGATGAGACAAGGTTTTGACATGTGGCTAAAGCTTTGACTCGGACACGCAATGATTGGCTTTGGGACAGGACATCTCAGCGAGCAATTGGTGGGCAACTGCCAAGTAACCGACTACAACAATACATAGACGAGTTTGATTGGTTCAGACTGTAAGCCTAGCAGTTGGGGATGTCAACTGCACAACCCTAGGGCAGTTAGGGTGTAACTGTTGTACGATTTTGTAAGCCTATTTAAGGCAATGCCTGGGCTGCATTCTAGGCACCGAGTGGTGCATATATGTAGACCAAGGCCCGGTTATTGTATTCCTTTAATGAGAAGTAAAGGTTGGGTGTTTCACCTGTAAAGCTTGGCTTAGTTGGTGTTTGTTGCATTTGATTTTCCATATTGTCTCTTGAATATATGTGAGTACGTTGACTTAGAGGGCTTCTAAGTGCCGCACAGGTTAAATCTAAGCAAAAATTTTGTGTTTGAAATTGACAGTAGCGTGTCATTCCTTCTTCGACTAGCTTCAAGAAGGCTTTGGTACTAGAGTCCTCCAAATTCTCCCTAAGCGCTCTCGTATTCTGGTAGAAACCCTACTGGCTAATAAATAGGCAACAATCTTCATGGCTGCTAACTTTACTATTCTGCTCATTGGATCCGTCACTTGATTGGTGCAGCCTACTTTGCACTAGAACTCAAAGTCAAACTTAGCTAAGAACTCGTGCCACCTAGCTTATGTGAAAGTAAGCTTGGGTTGAGTGACGAAATGACTAACCACCATGTTATCTGTCTTCTTTAACCCCGACAAATAATGTATCCACACTCAAAGGCAATGTATCACTGCAAGTAACTCTTTCTCTTGGGATATGCATCTCCTCTCCTCCTCATTCACCTTACGACTTTCATAGGCAACTAAGCGACGTTTCTGTAGAAGCACGCCACCCAAAAAGAAATCAGACACATTGGCTTGAACCTTGAAGAAATTGGTAATATTTTGGAAGAGCTAGAACTAGATCACTCGTTACTACTTTCTTTAACTCATCAAAGGCACTCTAATACTAACAATCTTTAAATGCTAAACAATCCTATGTGTCTAGTGATGTGCAAGAACAAAAGGCATCATATGTGGAACCCAATAGAATGGGTGCATTGCTCTCTCTTAATGCAATCAAGAAGCAAACAAAGGAGTCGAAGAAAGCTCTACAAAGAGAACTTATGTACGTGCCACCACGGCCATGGTTGACACAAGCCCACTCATAATTTTATTTAGAAGTTAAAAGCAGTTAAATTGGACTTAAAGTTAGAGAGGGACTCAAGCCATACACAAACAGTGAATTCCCAAGTGCAGAGTATCCACGAGGTTGCCAAATTCAATACCTATCAAGCTCAACTCACGGAAAAGTTGAGCTAACTTCACTTCCATGCCTTTGGATGACCTCAAAGTTAGTTTGGGAATGGAGTCCATACGAAACATTAAGGCAATGCCTATGTTGTTTGCAAGCAATATATGTACAATGGATGGAAACCCATGCCTTGTTCTAGCTACGACATAGCCAACTACTAAGACAGACCCTTACTTCTCATTATAGTTTAAGAAGGGGTTAAAGTGTGGTGAGCTCACATATGTTGCCGTTTCAGCACGAGAGGAAGTAGAACAAGGGTATGCTCTAGTGGCAATCAATAGTGTTTTGAGGGTGTTTGAAGATGCGACGCTCATGTAACTCTCTAAAGCTTTACCCCCGTAAAGAAGTGTGGATCAGGAGATTGCGTTAGTACCAAGGGTGAAGCAACCAACTAAAGCTCTATATTGTATGGCACCACCTAAGTGAGCAAAATTGAGGAAGCAATTGAGCGAGATGTTGAAGACAGCGTTCATCTGCTCGTCCATTTGCTCGTCCAAGGCACCTTTAAGTGCTTTAGTCATATTTCAAAAGAATGTTTGCAACAAGTATTCTATTCCCCTCATTGCAGACTTGTTTGGCCAATTAGGCAGTGCAAAGTATTTCACAAATCTTGATATGAGGTTAGGCTACTATCAAGTCGGTGTCACAGAAGGTGATGAACAAAAGGCTGCATGTGTGCCCATATGGAGCCTTAGAGTTCTTAGTCATGCCTTTTAGCCTAACCAATGCATCCGCCACTGTCTATACTTTAATGAATCAAGTCTTCATGACTACATGGAGAAGTTTGTGGTTGTCTACTTGGATGATATTATGGTGTGTAGCTCCAATCTTGAGGATCGTGTAAAGCACTTGAAGTTAGTGTTTGAGAAGTTGAAGAAGGACCATTTGTATGTGAACAAGGAGAAATGCTCTTTTGTACAAAGGTGTTTTAAGTTCATTGGCTATATAATTTAGCAGGGCTACATTCAAATGGATATAGAAAAAGTGAAAGCAATCCAAAAGTGAAAAACCCATGCCAATGTGAGTAAGCTGCAATCCTTTCTTGAATTGGTTAACTACTATCGATGCTTTGTTGAGGGATCCTCACGGAGAGCTACGCCATCAACTGAGTTACTATAAAAAAAGGAATGGGGGTACTCTGTCAGTGCCACCTAGTAAGGTCTATTATATAAGGAACAAGAAATGGTATTTGGTTTGGCATTTGGGGTGTTGGAAACTCGAGTAGTTGTGACTTCTCTTTGTTGTTGAGGCCTTGTGTCGGCTCCCTCATTTATGGGTTTACCGAGCCTGACAGATTTTCCAACCCTGTCACTAGTTACGATTTCCTTTTTCTGATGGGATTTTTGAGATGTAGTCTATTAGGCATTCAGCTGCAACTTGCACAAAAGCTAGGTCCTGAATTCTCTGTAGATGAAGCTCACCTTGCACCCAAGGTCGTAGGCCGTCAATGAAATGGAACAATTTGTCTTTTTTTAACATGTCTCGAATGTCCAATATTGATGCTAAGAACCGTTGTACATATTCTCTTATACTAATAGTGTGCTTGAGATGCATTAAGCTATGTCAAGCCATATACCTAACGTCATTGAGAATCAGGGTTCGAAGTATCGGGTGAGTCCGAGATGACTCGGAAGAGTCATACAGGTATCGGAGCTCACCTGGACGAGATTTCGTCCCGAGTTGAAGTTCACGGCGAGAATATCTAATCTAGTGCATCTCATCCGATATCTCGGCCGAGACAAGAAGAGTTGTCAAGAACTCGGCTTCTCATCTCGTCTTGGCCAAGATATCAGATGAGATGCATGAGTCTACACTAATAGAACAAAAAATCTAGGTTTTGAAATGAAAGAAAGATGCAAACTGCAAAAGAAGAGATTCCATGGAGAGGCAGAGAGCTGACCTGTGCAGGCTATAGCAAAAAATGTCATGGGTGACCTGCAAGTTTTTTGCATAAATTAATGGGTACCGAGAGACTAGTTCCTCACATCCTCTTCCTCTTTATCTTCTTCTGAGAACCCAGTGAGTACCGACGGCAACTCAAAAAAAACCTTTTTTTTTTCCTGGACTGCCGACAACCTTCGTGGCTGGTTGGATTGTTGGAGGTCTTCGTGGCTGCTTAGAGGTCTTTGTGACTGTTGTCGGTGCGTTGGAGGTCTTCCGATGAGGCTACCGCTGCTCCCGCTGCAGCTGCTTCTCTCGAAACATCCCAGTTCTCACTTCTCTCAAAGTGATAAGGTTAGGTTAAAAGGGCTTGATTTTATGATTTATAAATATCTTGGTTTTATATTTTAAAAGGGCTTGATTTTATGTTATTAAAAATAACTTGCTTTTATATATTAAATAAGGTCGGACCTGCTTTTATATTTTAAATAACTTGATATTTTAAATAACTTGCCATAAAAATTAATTTTATAATTTATAATTTTATTTTTGAACTAAATATATTATTATATTGTTGTTTAATTTCCCTTTTACCATCATTTATACCATCCATTTTCAAATCACCAATGTCAGTTGAATATTTTGATAAATCAACCATTGGATTTGATACTCTTCTTATACAAGTCATACATGCCAAAAATCACATTGATCCAACGGTCAGATTTTAAAATATCCCACTGTAAAAAGCTTTAATGTTTCTAATTATAAAAATTTTTCACAGTGACAATTCAGAAACCAACCGTTGGATCACTGTGATTTTTTGCATACATGA
>JAESVK010000688.1:1040621-1058128 GCA_017140935.1 Hamamelis virginiana | reverse complement strand
GCCTAAGTGGAGTTTTTGTGCCTTAAGAGGTGAATTTCTGCAGAATTTGAAGGTGAGTACCGGTACTGGCTAAGTGAGTACCGGTACTGAAGTGCTCACTTTGGGCAGTAATGGTTGAGTACCGGTACTGGATGTTGAGTACGGGTACTGGAGCTCGATTTTTCACCAGTTAGGTTCGTAAATGTTGTATTTGTGCAAGGGCACACTCGTCTTTTGTCCCCCCATTCGTGTAGCTGTTGTGGGGGGTATAAATGGTCTCTTTCTCAGCTGAAGGAGTGTTATTGGTCTTACCTAGTTAGGGTTTGGGTAGTTTAGCTTAGGGTTTCTTAAATTCTAGGGTTTTTATGCATAGTTTAGCTTAGATTTTGTGTTTTTCTTGTTGTAATTAGTTGTAACCTTTAGTTAGGATCATTCTACTTGTTATTTAGCTTACAAACTTTGTTATTTATCATTTCATAGCATTTAATACAAGTTTTTACTCTTTCCCTTGCATTTTTTATGGTTGTTCTTGCATCTACTACTCCCTTCTTTGCTTTAATGGAGTTCTAAACCTCCAAGATAGGATTCAAATGGTGGAAACTCATCACCAACAAAGGTAACAACACTCTCTCATCTTCTTGTGTTTAATGGAAAGTGTATGATGCTAAATACTCACTATTTCCTTTCTCAATGCTTAGTGTGGCATCTTCTTGACAATGTGTGAACAAGTTAATCTTGGTACACATTGTGCTTGAACCTAAATGCATGCTAAGTGTTTGTAATATTGTTTAAGTGAGCATTTGGCATCATTCTCTTATTCACCCTTGTTTGAAAAGCTTTTAAAGTCATATCATCCATCAAAGACCATTCTTCAATGGATCCTAGATGTGAATGCCAATGAGAGATGCTTGTTACCTAGTTGTGGATGAGTGGAAACCTAGAATCCTATAATTTGTTTTCCTTGTGTTTATTACCAACTAAATCGATTACAAAAAAAATCAATCAATCAAACCCCCCATGATTTACTTTAATTGCACATTCATTGGGCATCAATACTTAAGGACCCTTCTTAGTCCCCACTCCCTGTGGAAATGACCTGTGGACTTCCCATAATTTTATTATGCTTGGCGATGCTAAATTCCTATGCTTGGGAGTTAATTGAGCACACCCACAATTGACAAGCATTTTTGGAGCCGTTTTCGGGGAGTGGCGCGTACATTGAAGTGATCCAACGAAGAGCTAGTGGTAATTCGCAATTACATTGTGAATCCGGTAAGTTTTCCTAACTCTTAGTGTAGAGAAATTCTTTGTAGTATAAATTTGTTGTGTACAATTGTTGCATGTCGGTTTAGACTCGCGGAGAGGGAAACCGACTTGTAAAGAATTGGCCACAACAAGATCCTGAAAATCCAAATTTGAGACTTAACTTGGCTCAACCCTCATCTCCATCAATGGAGCACAACCAAAACCAACATTTTCAAAGAAATGCAAACGTTCAAGACTTTCCAAATGAGCCTCAAGGGCGAAGGGATGATGTTATTCCGCCTGCAACCCCTGCACCTGGTAGGGGAAATTTAAATCAAGATTTTCAACAAAACATGAATCAAAATGTGCAGCATGATAGACAGCCCGACATCCCTATGGTTAATTTGGGAAGAACTTTGAGGGAGATCTTCAACCCTCATAGAACCACCACACCATCTTGTATAATCCCATCTCCAGAGGCTAGTCGCTTTGTCCTAAAACCTGAAATGATTCGACTTTTGCCTGAGTTTCATGGCTTTGATTCTGAAAGGCCATATTCCTTCATGAGGGATTTTACAGATGTGTGTAGTGCGTTCTTGTCAACGGGGTCACCCATTGACATCATTTGCATGACTCTTTTCCCATTTTCTCTAAAAGACAAGGCAAAAATATGGTTTCATACTTTAACTCCTAATTCCATTCACACTTGGGAGCAACTACAAAAGATTTTTTTGGAAAAATTCTTCCCACCCGCTCGAACCAACATATTGATGCGCATAATCCAAAATTTCACTGAGGAACCTAATGAGGCATTCGCTGGTGCTTGGGAAAGGTACAAGGATTTGATAAATGCAATCCCCCATCATCGAATAGACGTAGGTCAACTTGTAGGGTATTTCTACCATGGTTTGACCCGTGAAACTAAGCAATTTCTCCAAATGATGAGTGGTGGGGAGCTTTTTGAGAAATCCCCCGAGCAAGCAATCCCATACTTTAATAGGTTGTCAGAGAGTGCGCGCAACTGGGGGAAAGTTCCAACTTAAGGAACAAGATGACCTTCAAGCCAAGGTGGCAAGTTTAACTAGGAAGTTAGAGGCTCTAGAAATGCAGAAAGTCAATGAGGTTACCGCGGTGCCTGTGGTGCCAAACGTACCTCCTACACCTATTGTGCCTAGGGTAGAGGAACCATGCCTCATTTGTGAGGATCCTGTTCACTCCACTAGTGATTGTCCTACCCTTCCTACCATTAAAGGAGCCGTCCAAGAGCAAGTCCATGCTTTGAACCCCCCTAGGAAGCCTTTCAATCCATATTCTGAGACTTATAATTTGGGGTGGGGTAAGCATCCAAACTTTAGTTGGAAAAATGATGGGGCGAATGCTTCATCAAATTAAGGTAATGCTCAAGCCCATCAAGGTTATTTAACCAAGGGCAAGGTTCCAATTTTCAAGGGCAAAGCTCCAATTTTCAAAACCAAGGATATCATTTTCCAAATCCAAATACAGGTTTTTCAAATCAAGCCCCCACTTTTCAAAATCAAGGGCCACAAGGATTTTCTGCGAATCCTAACCAAGGCTTTCCCCCTTTTTCTCAAGGAAATCAAAATCATCAATCCTACCAACCTCCCCACAAAAGAAATTTGGAGGACATTGTAGCCAATTTGTCCAAACCCAACAAACAATGAACAATGAATTTCGAATGGCTATTAGTGATGTGAAGTCTCAACTCACTAAATTGACATCTTCTATGGGTAGTTCTCAACAAGAAAAAGGGAAATTCCCTTCTCAACTCATTCAAAACCCCCAAGGTCAAAATAGTGTTGGGACTTCAAGTCAAAATGATGGGACTTTTGAGCATTGTAAGGCTATCTCCACTCTTCGAAGTGGCAAAATCATTGACAAAACCATCCATCCCAAGGATCTTCCAAAAGAGATTTCAAAAGATTTACAAAATGAGCCAAAAAGGGATGAGGGTGTGATTGATGAGCCTAATGTCCCTAAAGCCGATGTTATTGATGTGGATTTGGATAAAGAAAAAGCTAACCATGTTCCCTCCGCTCCATATCCCCATAGGTTGAGAATCCCAAAGAAATTGAACAATCATGATGAAATCTATGATCTTTTTAAACAGGTTAAGGTGAATATTCCCTTATTGGATGCTATCAAACAAATCCCTTCATATGCAAAATTTTTGAAAGACTTGTGTACAGTGAAGAGGAAATTAGGTGTCCACAATGATGCATTCATGACCGAACAAGCCACCTCTCTCATTAGGAATAACTTGCCCCCAAAATATAAAGACCCAGGAAGCCCCACCATTTCCATAGTGGTAGGAAACTCCAAGTTGGGACATGCTTTGGTAGATTTGGGAGCCAATGTGAACTTGTTGCCATACTCGGTGTATGTTGAGCTAGGGCTAGGAGAGTTAGAGCCTACTACCATTACCCTTCAGCTAGCAGACCGTAGTGTGAAGATTCCTAGAGGTATAGTGAAGGATGTGTTGGTACAAGTGGATAAGTTCTATTTCCCTGTGGATTTTGTTGTTCTAGATACCCAACCTGTAGTGAGTCAAGGGAGTCAGTTCCCAATGATTCTTGGCAGGCCTTTTTTGGCCATTGCTAATGCCATAATACATTGTCGGGGTGGGTTGATGACGTTGTCATTTGGCAACATGACTGTGAACTTAAACATCTTCAATGTTATCAAAGAAATAGGGGATGATGATGACATTTGTGAGGTGAACGTGATAGAATCTGTGGTACAGGAATATGTTGATCATTTTTCATGTGATGACCCTTTGGAGTCTTGTCTAGTGAGCCCTAAGATTGTTGAAGAGGTAGCCACACCTGAAATGGAGTTTCTATACTCCATACTTGAGCATAGTGAGGTGATGGAAACAAATGGGTGGACACCTAGATTCGAGGAATTGCCTCCAATTGAGGAGAAAATTTTGCCATCAATAGAGAAGCCACCTAAGTTAGAATTGAAGCCTCTACCTCCCCATCTCAAATACTCTTTCCTAGGAAGTGAAGAGACTTTCCCGGTGATCATTTCATCTTCTCTAAATCTTGATCAAGAAGTAAGACTCATAGAAATTCTTAAGGCCCACCAAACTGCCATAGGATGGACCATTGCGAACATTAAGGGAATTAGCCCTTTGATTTGCACTCATAGAATCTACTTGGAGGAGGATGTCAAACCATCTAGGCAACCGCAGCGTAGGTTAAATCCTGTCATGAATGAAGTTGTCAAGAAAGAGGTGTTGAAACTCCTAGATGTAGGTGTCATTTACCCTATTGCGGATAGCAAGTGGGTGAGCCCTACCCAAGTCGTTCCAAAAAAGTCCAGGGTCACTGTGGTGGCAAATGAACAAAATGAACTCATACCTACTAGAGTCACTACAGGTTGGAGGGTGTGCATAGATTATAGGAAACTAAATGCTGGCACTAGAAAAGACCATTTTCCTCTACCTTTTGTGGACCAAATGTTGGAGAGAGTTGCAGGGCATGAATTTTACTGTTTTCTTGATGGTTACTCTGGGTACAATCAGATAGAAATAGCATTAGAAGACCAAGAGAAAACCACCTTCACATGCCCTTTTGGCACATTTGCCTTCCGAAAAATGCCCTTTGGATTATGTAATGCACCGGGAACTTTTCAACGGTGCATGATGGGCATTTTTAGTGACATGGTAGAGAAGATTATGGAGATCTTTATGGATGATTTCTCCGTCTTTGGAGATTCTTTTGAGGGATGTTTAGAGAATTTAGAGAAAGTGTTGGAGAGATGCGAGGAGAAGAGCCTAGTTTTGAATTGGGAGAAATGTCACTTCTTGGTGACATAAGGGATTGTGTTGGGGCATATTGTGTCTAAGAAAGGAATAGAGGTAGATAAGGCCAAAGTCGAGTTGATTTCTAATTTACCCACTTCTAAATGTGTTAAAGACATACGGTCCTTCTTAGGTCACGCAGGTTTTTATAGGAGGTTCATAATGAATTTTAGTGCTATATGCCGTCCCTTGTGCAATTTACTTGCCAAGGATGTTGTTTTTGAATAGTCATAGGCATGTGAGGAGGCTTTTCAAAAGTTAAAAAGTATGTTGATTGCACCACCTATCATGCGACCTCCGAAATGGGACCTTCATTTTGAGATCATGTGTGACGCTAGTGATTACGCCGTAGGAGCTGTTTTAGGGCAAAGAGAGGATAATAAACCTTTTGTGATTTATTATGATTCTGCCTAGTCCAATTACACAACTACAGAAAAAGAGTTTTTAGTTGTGGTCTTTGCCCTAGATAAGTTCAGGTCTTACATTGTAGGGTCTCCCATAGTCATTTTCACTGATCATGCGGCGTTGAAGTACTTACTCTCTAAACAAGATACTAAACCCCGTCTCATTAGGTGGATCCTACTTTGTCAAGGGTTCAATTTGACCATAAAAGACAAAAAGGGAGTCGAGAATGTGGTGGCGGATCACCTCTCTCGTTTGGTATTAGAGACAGCTTATGAGGGTCTACCCATAGGTGACACATTCCCTAACGAGCAACTGTTTGCTCTTGCTAGTTGTCATTGGTATGGTGATATTGTGAATTATATTGTAACAGGACAAATCCCATCCAAGTGGTCTTCTCAACAGAAGAGAATTTTTGGTTGATGTGAAAAACTACTTTTTTGATGATCCCCATCTCTTTAAACACTGCCCTGATCAGTTGATGAGAAGGTGTGTACCCAACGACGAACAAATTGGGGTACTCACCTTTTGTCATTCTGAAGCTTGTGGAGGGCATTTTTCTGCTAGGAAAACAGCTGACAAGATTTTGCAAGCCGGTTTTTATTGGCCCACATTGTTTGAAGACTCATTTAAATTTTGCAAAACTTGTGCTCGGTGCCAACAATTAGAAGGTATTACAAAAAGGAACATATGCCTCTTACCCCCATTTTAATCATTGAAATTTTTGACTGTTGGGGTATAGACTTCATGGGTCCTTTTCCCTCCTCTTGTGGGTACTTGTATATCTTATTGGCAGTAGACTATGTCTCAAAGTGGGTGGAGGCCTTCCCAACAAGAACGAATGACCACAAGGTGATTTTGAAATTTTTGAAAGAACACATTTTCTCTCGTTTTGGGATGCCTCGTGCAATTATTAGTGATGGTGGGCTCCATTTTTGCAATAGGCCGTTTGAAAACTTGGTTAAAAAATATGGAGTCACACATAAGGTTTCCATTGCATATCACCCACAGACCAATGGTCAAGCCGAACTAGCCAATAAGGAGATAAAACATATTTTGGAAAAAACGGTTAACCCGAACCGCAAGGATTGGTCTCTTCGACTAATCGATGCTCTTTGGGCATACCGCAGTGCTTTTAAAACCATTCTTGGTATGTCTCCTTATAGGTTGGTTTATGGCAAGGCATGTCACTTGCCGGTGGAAATGGAGCACAAGGCATATTGGGCCATTAAAACTCTTAATTTCAATTTGGCTAAAGCAGGTCAACAGCGGATGTTGCAAATGAATGAGCTTGATGAAATGAGGCGCGAGTCTTATGAAAGCTCCAGAATTTACAAAGAGAAGGTCAAGCTATTCCATGACAAGCACATTATGAGGAAGACCTTTGAGCCTCAACAGAAAGTGCTCTTGTACAGTTCTCGTTTGCACATCTTCCCAGGCAAGCTCCGTTCAAGGTGGACTGGTCCTTTCGTGGTCAAAACAGTCCACTCCTATGGTGCAGTAGAGATCGAGAATCCTGAGAATGGGAAAATCATCAAAGTCAACGGTCAGCGCCTAAAGCCATTCCTTGAGAACTTTGATTGCCAGGAGAGCGTTGAGGAATTGGTAGATCCAGTCTACCAGGACATCCCTCACGAGTAAATTTTGTTGTTACTCGTTGTACATATCTTTTAGTTTCAGTTGTTAATCATTCTTTTTGGAAATGTGGATATTCTGACCCTTGTGCAGCTTTTCAGCTTATTCATAGCTTTGACACAGGTAATTTTGTTCCATCTCCCTTCAATTTCATCCTTAGTGCTTATCTTTTCATGCATTGAGGACAATGCACATTTCAGTTGGTGGGGGGGGTATATACTGGTGTTCATGTTGATAATCATACTTTCACACATAGGGTAGCTTCTTTTTGTTGAATGAGAATATGTTAGTTGTTCATGTTTTTACTGTTGTTTCTAGTAAGTTGTTTTGCATAAATTTTTCGATTTTAGGCTTACATGAGAATAGAACTTGAACTTTTAAGCTATGCTTTCCTTTGAACTTGTGTTATGAACTCTGTGCATTCCTATCACACATGCACGCCAACAGGACAGAACAAAACCACTTCATCATATCTGAGACTATTTTAATCCATTTTGTCTATTTTTACTTTAGAATCATGACTTGTACCATTTCTGCGCATTTTGAATACATTTGGTATTGTAAATCTCACAAGTCATTGATTTTTGGTTCCCAAGCTCATTTTCGCTTGGTTTTGGCTTCTTAGTGTGCATTTTTGCATAACCATGTCATTTTCATGCATTGTAGTCATTTTGGAACATCCGTACATTTTTGAAAGATGATCCTAGGCTATTATTTCTTATTTGAACTTCAAAATCATGCTAAGTCACCATTTGACCCCGTGTTGAGCCTAAAAGTTGCCAAATTGTTCAAAACCTTAGGTTCCATGGTCATTTTTGAGTAGGTTTGTTTCGAAGCGAATGTGAAGGTGCCGAGCAAGTTTGAATATGCATTTTGGATGTGTGCAAGTGGGATTGGTTGAAAAATGAGGTTTTATGCAAAGTTTGGCCTTGAAGTGGAGGAAAAATGCGAAATTTGCCATTTCTGCATAATCAGTACCGGTACTGGATGATGAGTACCGGTACTCAAAGGCAGCTTTTGGGCAGAAGTGATTCAGTACCAGTACTGAAACCCCAGTACCGGTACTCAATGTCGAATCTGCACTTTTAAAGTGCAGAAAACCCTCATTTTTCACTTCTCACTTCTCTCTCTTCTCTCATTTCTCTTACCCTCCGAATTCCACAACTTTCCCCCATCAAATCCCTCGCAAAAACCCTAACTTTAGCCTATTTTCCCTATTTCCAAACACCTTCCCATCCTACCAATCCCCATTACTCTCCATTTTCACCCCCAAAACCCTAGTTTGCCCTAAAAACCTCACACAAACCATTCCAAATCGACTTACCACCCATTTTTCATCATTCCTAACCCTCACAAGCCATATTCTAACCATTTCATCATAAGGGTTGTGTTCGAGGAGGTATTTTGCACTCTTGGCTTGGATTTTGGGATTTCTCAAGTGGATTTGGCATCTTTGGGCATTTTTGTGGGGTAAATAATTTCTCTTGACTTTGTGAGCATATTTCATGGATTATTCTGTGTTGTTGGGATGGCTATGGCTATGCTGTGTTGGGTTGTTGTTTTCTTTGCGTTGATGGATTGTTTAGATGCCATGGATGTTATGGGAAGGAAGTTTTTGAGTGATGCGGGGAAGGGAAGTCAGCTTTTTGTTGAGATGGGCATGTGGGAATGTCTCATGTGTGTGTGGTTGGTGTTTGCTGTGTTATCCCTTGTTGCTATCTCCATGGCGAGAACTAAAAACCCTAAGAAGGGTAAGGCTTCAAGCTCTTCTACGGAGCGAGCCGTGAAGAAAAGGAAGGCTGATACTTCACAGGCTGTTAAAAAGGGGAAAGGGAAACACAAGAATGTATCTTCTGAAAGTGATGAGGAGAGTGATGATGATGACGAGATTGAAGCGATGTTTGAGGACGACTCTTTTCAAGCTACAAGGGAGAAATGGGTCCAGTCTATAGCAAAGAGAGGTTATCATTGCGAAAGGGGCATGCGTATTGAGACGTTCATTTTTGATCATCCTATTCATGAAGTCATCAAGGTTCAAAAGTTGCAGTTTATATGTAAGGATGTAAAGGGGTACTTACCTTCAATTGTCAGAGAATTTTACTCTAACTTGAGTGAGAATGTTGATAAAGAGTTCCTTCTGAATATCACGGTTTTTGGTGAACCTCTATCAATTGATCCTGAGACAATTGCCATAGCCTTGGGGTACACTCGTCCTATCACTTCTGACAGACCGTATCCATTTCGTGCTATCACCAAGTTCCATGCAGTGCTATTTGCCAATACCATGTGCACCAATCCAGTACCTATGGGAGGATTCATGAGGAAAGAGTTCATTCCAGGGAAGCTCAAGCCAGAATATGCGTTGATGAATAAGATTATTCACAACATGATTGTGCCAAAAGGAAAAGAGAAGTTTCCCAGTGAAGAAGAAATCCAGTTTTTGTTTGAAGTGATGAATAGAAAGCTTATTGACTATGGTGCTGTGATTTGGTGTATCATGAGGGATTTCATCAAATCCACAAGTGAGAAGAGTCACATGCCATACCCAGCACTTATTACCAAGTTGGTGGAAGCAGCAGGCATCAAGGGCTCAAGCAGAGGAAAAATGGTTCCCCCTCGTCTGGGTCCCATTACCAGCAAAATTGAAGCCAAAAGCAGGGCTGTTTCAGTCAAGCCTCGTTCAACTCAGTCTCCCCCAACTACTACAGGACCATCTTCATCGTCGGCTCCTGAACCGAAGAGTACATCTCCATTGAGGAGGATGGAGCGCAGGATAAAGGGGTGGTTCAAATGCATCATAGGGAAACAAAAACAGATTGACCACAGGTTTTCCAAGCTCGAGAGAGAGGTTCATATTCTGCGAGGAGAACCCTCAACTACTGAGGCACCCCTTCCTAACTTGGAAGGGGATTCTGATGAGCTGGATGATTGTGTTGATGAGGATGCATTTTCTACTGAAGAAGAAGAGTCTGGAGAGGAGTAGTTGGAGTTCTTGGGTTAGCATAGGGTGGTGTTGGCAATAGAGTAGCGACCCAAGCCAAGTCACGCCAACACCCATTTTGTTTTTGAAAACCCTTTGTGTAACCGCGGTTATTACAAGCTTAGAAGTCCTTTTTTATTTTGAATTTGTTGGTTGTTCCATCATGAACATTATGCATATTTAAGTATTTGGTTTATGTTAAATGTTTCTTCCTTTTAATGAAGTTTTCTTTCTTTTTGGTAACTTCATTCTGTTTCGTTCTCAGTATTTGTGCCTTTCATTGATGTTGTTGTTGATTTTGTGAAGTTCTTGTTGGATTATCACCACACTTGGAATGGGATTGTGCATATGAAGTTCAAATGTTTGCATGGTTTGTTAAGTCCTAGTAATAAGTTCATGTTCGCCTGTATTGGAAATGTTGAATGCTTAACTGCTTACTTGTTTGTTTCGATTATATTTTTAGTTCTTTTTAGTTCAAATCTTACTAGGGACTAGCAAGATGCAGGTTGGAGGGTGTGTTTGACACATAAAGTATGGTATTTTTAATTGCTTTTAGCCATTCTAGCTTGCATTTTGACCCTAGTTTGCATAGAATAGGTGCGTTTGACTTTCTTTCGTGTTTTTGTGCTTATGTAGGTAGTTCTATGTTATCCGCACCTTTTTAAAGTGTTTTGGATGCTTGGAGAGTTGCCGTGTGTTGAGGAAAGTGTTTTTGTGCGTTTTCATCCTCAAGCGGAGCCATTTTGTGAAGCAAGCCCGCCAAAGCATGCTCAAATCGTGTTTTCTCCTTCTTCTCAACACGGGGAATGGTCCTTCAACTTTTGGGAGACATTTTAAAGTTGCGGGGATAGTTAAACGGATCAATGTGCGCCTAAGTGGAGTTTTTGTGCCTTAAGAGGTGAATTTCTGCAGAATTTGAAGGTGAGTACCGGTACTGGCTAAGTGAGTATCGGTACTGAAGTGCTCACTTTGGGCAGTAATGGTTGAGTACCGGTACTGGATGTTGAGTACCGGTACTGGAGCTCGATTTTTCACCAGTTAGGTTCGTAAATGTTGTATTTGTGCAAGGGCACGCTCGTCTTTTGTCCCCCCATTCGTGTAGCTGTTGTGGGGGGATATAAATGGTATTTTTCTCAGCTGAAGGAGTGTTCTTGGTCTTACCTAGTTAGGGTTTGGGTAGTTTAGCTTAGGGTTTATTAAATTCTAGGGTTTTTATGCATAGTTTAGCTTAGATTTTGTGTTTTTCTTGTTGTAATCAGTTGTAACCTTTAGTTAGGATCATTCTACTTGTTATTTAGCTTACAAACTTTGTTATTTATCATTTCATAGCATTTAATACAAGTTTCTACTCTTTCCCTTGCATTTTTTATGGTTGTTCTTGCATCTACTACTCCCTTCTTTGCTTTAATGGAGTTCTAAACCTCCAAGATAGAATTCAAACGGTGAAAACTCATCACCAACAAAGGTAACAACACTCTCTCATCTCCTTGTGTTTAATGGAAAGTGTATGATGCTAAATACTCACTATTTCCTTTCTCAATGCTTAGTGTGGCATCTTCTTGACAATGTGTGAACAAGTTAATCTTGGTACACATTGTGCTTGAACCTAAATGCATGCTAAGTGTTTGTAATATTGTTTAAGTAAGCATTTCGCATAATTCTCTTATTCATCCTTGTTTGAAAAGCTTTTAAAGTCATATCATCCATCAAAGACCATTCTTCAATGGATCCTAGATGAGAATGCCAATGAGAGATGCTTGTTACCTAGTTGTGGATGAGTGGAAACCCTAGAATCCTATCATTTGTTTTCCTTGTATTTATTACCAACTAAATCGATTACAAAAAAAAAATCAATCAATCAAACCCCCCATGATTTACTTTAATTGCACATTCATTGGGCATCAATACCTAAGGACCCTTCTTAGTCCCCACTCCCTGTGGAAATGACTTGTGGACTTCCCATAGTTTTATTATGCTTGGCGATGCTAAATTCCTACGCTTGGGAGTTAATTGAGCACACCCACAATTGACAAGCATATACACTTTTGTACCTTGGCTGATGTATAACATCCAATTTCAAAATATCCAATCCAACCCAAAAGTTAAGGGAACAGTGGACAAGAATGTTTCAACGTCTTTCTCTTTTATATATATATTTTTAGAAAATCGGGCATATGAGCTTTAGACCAAGAATTTCAATTATATAGATATGAACAATTATCACCATATGCCCCTATCAAGTATTTCCATAAAACATGCATTAAGAAGGCCTATCCCCTAGTTTTTATATACACATTGTATTAAATTCTAAACATTCAGCCATGAGATATTAATAAGTTCTCAAAACATTTTAACTCTGTGCCTTGGTTTCATTTCGTACAAGTGCCACACAATTCAATAGTCTTTAAATCAGTGTATTCCATGTATCTACTTAACAATTTGATAAACGACGGAGTTTCTTAAGCATTCATAGATCGAAGTATTTCAAATGTGTTAATATTCATGAAGTTCTCAAAACAGATATAAAATAATCATATTATCATTAAGAGTAAAAGGTTACTTATCCCTACCTCAATGCAACGGTGTTTTCAACCCTTTTCGGCTCCACGAGCCTCCCAATGTAATGCTTGAGGCACCCAATGCAAGTGGTCCTCCAAAGGACCCAACCAAAATTGAGAAACAAACAATAATGCAAGCAAGGAAATATCAAAAGAATGTACAAGCATCCACGGTTTCAAAAGTAAAGCAACACATCTCTCAAAACTACTCACTCGCGACCCTATGGTTCAAAACCCCAAAATGCTAGCCCAAAGACCCTCATACTTTCAAAGCATATTCCCAAGAGTATCAAGATACAACACGTTGAATCTCATGGCCAAAAGCAAAGTGAAATAGGAAATATAGGCCAAAGTAGACAAAGTATACACAAAAGGGTAAATCTGGTATTTTCTAAAATAACTCTCTCTCCAAACATATTTTGACCCAAAAACCTTCAAATTTAGAAACTAGACTTCATAAGCTTTTCGTACATATAAAGTGCTTCAAAAACGGAGTTCATATGAAAAAGTTATGATGAAATGAAGATTTAAAGAAAAATAAGGAAGAAAAGCACCATTAAGTTCCATTACTGATAATGGCATAGGCCATTATCGGTAATGCCCTTTTCTGCAGCAAACACATGGCTGAAACATGATTTCCAACTTCACCTAACTTTATCAAAACACTACCAAGCTTAAATTTCTTCTACTAGAACCTAAATCCAACTTAAAACAATTTCAAAACACTTGATTCACATTTTTAATCCATGATTAAAAGCTTAACGAACAACCATTTTCGAGATTAAAGAGATTAACCCACAAGTAAGCTTTACTACCCCACTGATTTACCAAATTCTTCATTACCAGCATGGACTCAGCTACATACAGCAAATCAACATAAAAGGGGGGAAGGGTTTTGCAAGGATTAACCATGCTTTAAATTTAAATAACCATGGAGCAAAAGATTTAAGTTTTTTTTTTTTTTTAAAAAAAAAACCTAAACCCAAGCTTAATTTCCAGTAGCCGTGGTTGCTGCAAAACTCAATGTTTTCAAAACTCAATGTAAAACCTCCCCAAATGCAGATCCGACACATGCAAGCTTGATTACATGAAATTCATGAAGATTTAAATATTAGAAAGTTTTAAAAAAACTCACGGTTTTGTCCTTGAACATATGTGCAGAAATCAAAAACCCAAAGATAGCCATTTAAAACTCAAAATGAACTATCAAATTTGACCTGCAACCAAACCTAGCCATGGATCACTTGCTAACATCCTCAATTCACTATTTGAACACCAAGAGACAACCCAAAGACCATGAGGGCTTAGAAAACCCAACCGATCTTTGCATGTATGTCAAAACCCAAATGAAAAATATGCATTCAGCCATGGATCCATTTTCCAGTAACCTTAGATACTCCTTACACGCATCAATAAACAACCAGCAACCCAAAATCCACCAAGCATGTTTGAAGTATCCACCTTAAAATCCATATACTCTACATGTATGCTATTAAAACCCAAAACCTCACAAATCTTTTTCATATGTATAAATCTAGATTTAAAACACCCTTCGAAAATAGGAATACAAGCTTCATACTATGACCTTGAATATATAGCACCCCAAATCCGAAAATTACAGGAAAAGAAAGGAAGAAAAGAGAAGGGAAAACCAAAATGCAAGCTTGACTTACCTTAGTCTCTTTAACAATGGAATCCGGCAGCTACTCCGGTGGCCTTCCGGCCAAAATCCGGTGGCTGCAGCTCCTCGACACTCGGCTGCTGCTCCCTCTCTCTCAAACTCTCAAGTGTTTTAAGAGACAAAAATGTGGGTTATATATATATATATATATATATATATATATATAAAGCAGCCCACAGTTTTGTTATAAGGGAAAACATTAGGGACTTGTTTGGTATTACATTTAAATTTTTTTTTTGATAAATTTTGTTTATTCCCAAAAATCACCCCAAACTTGTGTATAATTTCTAAAATGAGCATTTTAAAATTTTGAGTTATCACAGGTTCCTTTTTCAAGGTCTCTTAACACTCACTAGTATATTCATTAAATCAGTGAGGGAAAGATTATGATGAATTAATTGTGAATTGTAGGAAGTGAATGAAACAAGATATCAATGCCCTTTTCAGCAGTGATTTTAACACTTCGATCATGCAATGAGTGAATGTTCCGGATCATCTTGAGGCATCACTCATTAACAGATGTCCCATCCATCATCTTATAGGAGAAGAGTTTACTAATTGGATTGTACTTTACAATTCTGCTCTGTGAACCATAAAGTTCCCTCAGATGTACCTTACATCATTATCAAGCCACTTACTATAAGTGTCTTTCTTTTCCTTATATGCTCCTTTTTTGACAAAAGCATTGGGGCATGGGGCATTGACCACGTAGTCTATTTTATCAGCAGCTAAGACTAGGTTTCTCAAACCAGTCTTGGAAGTTTTTGGACCAGTTAAACGATTGTCATTTAATTATTCTAGAGAGTAGGTTTAGAGGAGCTATCTATAATAGAAAATAATAAATAAAATTTTGTTAGCCATAAGGGCAATTGCATTGACCACATTTTGATGATTAACAAACATTATTTTAGTTACTAACAAATGGTTAAGTGTTTTTGTCTCCATAGAATCAAAGTCATATCTTGTTGGAGCTCATCAACACATTCAAATCTTCCCAATTATGAAAATATGGAAAGTCATTGAATCATGAAGCTTGTGGAGGACTTTTGAAGTCAAGATGTTTAGGAACCTTTTGTAAGGCAACTCATTTGATTAAACTTGTATAGCTCAAGCTAAAAGGTTTTCTCATGTGGCATTAGCATTCATTAATTTAGAAAACTTATAAAAATGCTTTTGAATGCTTAAGTTAACTACCTTAGATTATTTGAGTTGAAATAGACTTAAGAATTTCAAGTTTTGAGCTTAAGAGTGTGCCTAGTTGACTAAGCACTATTCACTAGTCAACTAATCATGGTCCAAAAGCTAGAATCTTGAAAATTGTAAGTCTATTCGACTAATCACCTAGAGTAGTCGACTATTGAGTCCTTTAGTTGACTAATCAATTAGTCTAGTCGATTAAAGACACCCCAGTAGCCATGTTTGGAAATGCAGAAGAGCTAGTCGACTAAACACCATTGCCTAGTCGACTAACCATGATCGTAAATTTTTATAAACTGATTTTAACTAGTCTAGTCGACTAACCCAAGTTGTTTAGTCGACTAACCGTGCCAGGGAACAAAAATTGCTTTGAATTTTTAACTGACTAGTCGACTAATCACTTTTGCCTAGTCGACTAATGCTCCTGCAAATACAATACGGCTCTTTCTATTTTGAGCATTTTGAGCATTAAATGAGACCTGCTCATCTCCTCTCCTCCAATGGCATTCAAGCTTGGTTCAAACGGCCATCTCAGACCAAAATGCCTATATAAAGAGGTTTGTCTCTCATTTATTATTATCAATCCAACCATAGTTATTATCATTCATTGCAAGCATTCATTGTTCAAAGCTTTCTCTACCAAACTCTTGAGCTATACTTGTTAATCATCTGAGAAGCTATTAGTTGTGCTTTATACTTGTTTAAATCAGCTTCTTGACGCATTTATTGTACACATCAACCTTTGTGAGTTTGTATTAAGTATTCTTTGTGAATACTTGGGATGTTCTTTGTGAGCACATTTATGGGTTCTTTGTGAGCCATTGAGATAGTTCTTTGTGAGCTAAGGTGAGAGTCTTCCACATGGGATAAAGAAGACTGTGTAAAGGTTTCTCGACCTTTAAGGAGTTAATCTTTAGTGAATTGTGGGAATCCTTGAGCTGGGTGCTTAAGGTGAGGAGTAGGCGGAGTCCGAACCTCATTAAATCGTTGTGTTTGATCTCTCTATCCCTTACTCTCATTTCAATTACTTGTTAATATATTTGCTTCCTTTGCTAAGTAATTGAACACTAATTTTATTTGGTAATAATTGTTAAAGTTTGCCAAAAACCCTATTCATCCCCCTCTAGGGTTACATATTTGGGACAACAATTGGTATCAGAGCTAGTACTCAATATTTGATTGTTATCTTGAGTAAAAGATCATGGCAAACTTGAGGGAATCGAGTTTTTCACAAGGCCATTCCGTTGACCGACCTTTTTATTTCAATGGTGAAAATTATAAGAGTTGAAAAAGTAGAATGCAAATATGGATTGAATCATATGACATGGCTATTTGGAGAGTTATTATGAAGGGAAACAAAGTCATCTTCAAAACAGCTCAAGATGGAACTCAAGTACCCAAGGATATGGATGAATGGACTGAGAATGACATGAAGCTTCTTCAAGTCAATTAAGGGCAAAGAATGTGCTATATTGTGAAGTGAGCGATGCCGAATACAATCGAATTTCTGGATGTGACACCGCTCAAGAAATGTGGAAGAAACTCGAGGTAACATATGAAAGCACAAAACATGTGAAATGTTCTAAACTCATAATGGTTATGAGAGATTATGAATTGTTTAAAATGGAAGAAAATGAAAGTGTTAGTTCTATGTTTACTCATTTTACTCACATTATTAATGAAATGAAAGCTCTTGGTAGAACAATTACAAATTGGGATGTCATCTAAAAAATTCTCGAAGTTCTTCCTAAGTCATGGGAATCAAAAGTTACGGCTATTCAAGAATCTAAAGATTTGGATACACTTGACATAGATGACCTTTTGGCTCTCTATTGACTCATAAGACTACTTTGAAGAGACAAGATGATGAAAAGCCAAAGAAGAACCTTGCTCTCAAATCCACTTCTCATGATGATAGTGACGATGAATTCAATGAAAATGATGAACAAGACATAGCACTCTGTTAGATATGTGCCCTAAAACCAATTGTTCTTTTGAGTTTAG
>JAESVK010000688.1:1009074-1030621 GCA_017140935.1 Hamamelis virginiana | reverse complement strand
AGAGAGTAAGTGAGTTCCTTAAGCTTGTGGGAGGGGAATCCTATCATTGAGTTATGTTTGATTTTAATTATTAAAGGTTAATTGATTAAAAGTCAAAACTAACCAAGAATAGGATTGTTCTATTCAAGGATATTTGGTCATGTAGCACTAGTAACCAAACACCCCTTAAAGAGGAGAAATTCTATAAATATGAGTGTTTTACACACTTTAGGTTTAAGCAAACCCTAGTAGCCGAATTCTCTCCTCTCCCTCTCCATTCTAGCTTGCTCACAAAGGGTTGTGGAAGACTAGAAAGCTTGAGGAGTCTTGCTCTCGTGTGGATACGCTTTGGAGGTTTCATCCGTTTGAAACTCAAAGGAAAGCTACATCGAAATTGTAATCAAGTAAGATTTATTTATATTGATTATTTGTATTTGATTATATACATGACCCAATGCTTGAATCGTTCTTGGAGGTTTTGTGAACATGGATTGATTTTATAAAACGAAAAAGTTTTGTTTTCCTCTTCCGCTGCGAATCCATGTCTGTGGTTTTCACAGAACCTTTCACAAAGTGCTATGTCTCCAATCTCTATTACCTTTCATTTACTAGGAGTTTACTAGGTAGAAGGTCAACTGCCCCCAACTTGGGAGGCTTAATCCTTTTACCCACCATTAGAGTTGCCATCAGCTCGCCAGTCGCATTTAATGCGCCCTGTAAAGTGCCGTTCAAGCATTAGGTAAGATTTCGTCCCATTCACTCCCAAGAAAGTCAAGGCATACTCCTGTTAGATAGGAACTATCTTTGCAACTAGACCCAACTCCCACTTCTCCAAGCCACATCCCTCGGATCATCCCAAATGGACAAGATCATAGGTAGGGTCCTAACCTTGCCGTTTCCAACACCAAGTCCTCAAAGAGGACCCCCAAGCCCTTCCATGACCCAGGCTGGTGTACAGCAATGTAACCAAGGCGCATGCATTATCTAGAGGGAGCAAGGGTTGCACCCAAGTGTCGCCGCCCTAGCTTCCACTTTTGGAGTGGGCATCCTTAGGGGAAAATACTTTGTTTCCTCTTTACAAGGGCATTTACCCACAATGAGTAAGTAGCCATGTCACTTACTATAGGCATAGGCATCCTTATGAGGAGGTGAGGGACCGTGCCTTGATAAAGGAAAGTCAAGTTATCTTTCCATATTATGGACTTAATAACATAAGCATATATATGAAGTGGAATGATCAAGTCA
Source organism: Hamamelis virginiana (assembly GCA_017140935.1). Lineage (NCBI taxonomy): Eukaryota > Viridiplantae > Streptophyta > Magnoliopsida > Saxifragales > Hamamelidaceae > Hamamelis > Hamamelis virginiana. Next base: position 1,029,397 of record JAESVK010000688.1, on the reverse strand, counting down.
GAATTTACTCGCTTAGCTAAGTTAGCAAACACTTAAATTGCAGTTAGATCTCACCCATTTGAGTGATGATCTAGGCTACTTGAAGGATCTAACCGCAATTTAAATGTTTGCTGACTTAGGCTAAGTCAGCATTTACTGACTAGATCATAACTCTATATATATATATATATATATACACACACACACACACAAAAATAGATGAAATATTTACATTGTCAACACACAAAAGTTAGAACTTTGCAGATTTTAGAAGAAAGCTTTCAGTTAATCAAATAGTCACATACGATGGAATAAATCACATCGGATAACTCAAAAAGAGCCGCACTAGAACCAAATCTCACCCTTGAATTCTAATTGATAGTATGGTCAGCATGTCAGTGTTACGACACTTACATCAGCAATGAACCTTAATTAAACTTGGACGCACTACTTTTGTCAAACTTAATCAGCACTACCATAGGTTTGCAAAGAAAGAATGGAAGAAGAAAATTGAAAAAAAATGATAGTAATAAATTGAAATGAGCTTTGTCAACGTAACAACAAGATGACTCGTTGCTTGGATACCATGTTAGGGTTAATGTAAACCAGCAAAACAAGGAAAGAGGAGAGGAGAAAAATATAAGAGAATAGTATCGATCTTATTATTGTAGTATACCTTTGGACTACATATAAGCAAATGACGAAAATACAACAATCAAATAACACCCTAATCAATAATCGTTTATACTCAAATGTAGTAATTCACCATCTATATTTTTTACTTCATATTATATATTATATATTAACAAACAATATTCTCCTGAAGCTCAAGGATTACGATTTGGGTAAATGAAGCGTCCACTAGATACCCTTGTGGTACATACTCTATGAAACGATATAAAAAGTAGGTCTTAATAAGTAATGTATCAGAAGTAGTTGTAGAGGGATTGAAGAGCTAACAAACTAATTTTTCATTTTGAAATTTCGATCATAGGGAATTGAAATTAGTCAATGCCATTTCTAAAATATTACACACATTGGAACCACAATCTAGGAAACTCTAATCAAGACAGAAATCAGTTAGAACCCAAGGATCTAAGATATACACAAAGAAACTGGCAGTATAAAAAGGGAAAAAAATAAAAAATAAAAAAGTAAATAAGTTGAACACACGAAAATCATTAGAAACTGCCATACAATTACGTATTATAGGCCAATAGAGTTTGAAATACCTGCTCTCCCTTTTTATAATTTTTCCTAGCATAAAAGCAATATGCAGCAACATCTTCCTCATAACAGGCATCAGTTAACCTCTGCAACTGGGCATCAGACTGCTCGGAATCTATCTCCTCTGTAATGTCATCATTCCACAAAGAACTAATTTGCAAGGAAGAGGCATGCTTACAGATATTCAAATCCTCAAAACTCAACAACCCCTCTCCGGGAGCAGCATAATTAAAGAAATCTCCCACAGGACATAAGCACCCGGCATCATCCCATGGTATATGCAACGTACGTGAGGATATCTTCAAAAACAGTCAAATTTGATTGCTTTAAACAACGGAACTACAAAATATGAGATAGAGAACAAAGAGTAACAATTACAGAATGTTCTCAGGTCCAAGAGGGACAATAAATATGACTGCCCTTCATGCCCCATTTAATACAAGTACCGCATAAACGAACCGTTATGGACTATTCAATCATTGAAACATAAATACAGATTGAACCATCTAAGACTCTTTTTTTTTCCTGACAATCTAGTTTATCCTTTCTTTCTTGTAATGTTTAAACTGCTTTGTCAAGGCTAAGATAGGTTTTTTCTTTTTCTTTCTTTCTTTTTTTTGTGTCCATAGGGAAGCCCACTAGGGGCCTCGAGCTAACACAATGGGGGATAGCCCCTTCCCTTCCCTTAAACCCAAGTAGGGATTTAATCCCAAGTCTCTGGTACAACAATCTAGAGACTGTGCAGGCGGGCTAGCCAGCACCTTCAGCTAAGAAAGGTTTGTTCAAACATAGACCAGTTGAGTTAGCCAAAAAATAAATAAATAAAATATTTCAGACCATGCCATTAACTCAAAAATTAGCATTGATGCACCGACGTGCCAATTACTTTAGTGTGCAATAGTTGTACCACAAGGGTCAACTTTACTCACAGTTGCAGAAGCCCAAAGCCATGCCTTAAAAGTCAGAAGTTGGGACTTGAGCTTAAGTTCATCACCAAGCGCCATAGCTTCTTTCCACTCTGATTTAGCCTTCGATATAGCCTTTTCAGTAGCCCAGATAGCATCATCCACCTAGCAACCATTACAAATATTTGATATTTCAGACACATTTTTCATGTCAGAAGAAAAGTAATACTCAATCAAAAGTTACAAAGCAAAGATACAAAACCTAACCTAAGAATGCCAAATAAAATATATAATCAAAAACTGAACTTGAAGAGCTTGCATTTCGAATTGATCGAAAGTTGCTAGTGTATTGTAACTGCGCGGCAACTGCATTAAGTAAGGTTGCCACCAAGAACTCTTTCCTCTACCCATTTCAGCTAATAAACAAGCAGTCAATATCTGCATTGGAAAAGTGCAGACAGAGACAAGTATTCAAAGATCGAATCATAGCCTTTCGATAAACATGTAATATAAATCACCGCCTACTTTGGTTGCCCAGAGAACCAAACATAAAAGGAATGAAAAGAAAAGAACAATATGAATCTCATGTTTTATGTTGTTTTGTAATACTTCAAAAACTAAAAAACTAGGCTTAAACTGAGTTAAACGAACCAAGTAATCATATTTTAGCTTAGATGACTGGAGGTTAATGTTTTCTTTAATCACAAACAACGAAAATTTTCTTAGCAACAAAATATAGCTTTAAAGATAAACTCCTCTTAAAAAATAACACCTGGGTAGAGGAAAGAGAAGGAAGCCTTTTGACAGCAACAGAGAGTTTTTTATCTTTCAATAGACTTTCACTTGTCAGCAACGCGGATTTTGGTACTCTGAGAAGCAATTCTCCTTTTCTAAGATCACGGACAGCGGCCAAACCTCTCCTGCAGCATACCCAAATATAGAAAAAGAGAACATATCCATTTGAGTATCAAGAACTTCTATAAGACTCTCCGATTGGTTGCGGAGAAAATATAGGAAAATTGAAGAGACATAAACTAAAAAAACTAAAATAAAATAACGAAACAGAAAGAAAATCGCCCAATAGAACCATATGGCTTAGTTGAATTGAATTTTTCAATTTCTGAAATCAGTAAAACGGAATATGAGATATAAAATGTAGATTTCTTTCTCTAAGTCAATTTTCTCAGCAACCAAACTATGACGAGAGAATGGAAACAAAGGGATAGCAAATCGAGAAAGAAGATGGAGTAATACATACCCGCCTGCATCAGGAAAGTGGGAGACGGAGAGTGATTGGTCCAAACAGGAATGAGGGTTTTCAGATTGAATAGGGTTCGTGGAGTCTGATATTCCAAGTTCTGCAGCCCATTTCAACAAGCTTTCCACACTGCCTTTCTCTTCTTCCATCTCTCTCCCCGTTGTTTGGGTTGAGGAAGCGAGGGTTGGAACTTTTTGCTCCTGTTACAGTGAAGAAACATTCAGCGGCTCCTCATAGCACCAGATAAAAGTGTGTTCAATTGTGCTCAACTAATCAGATCCGAGACACATGTTAGAGAAGGGAGGTTGCAATTTTCAAATGCAATCTATTACATACTGGAACCAATTCTGGCTACACGCCTCAAAGATTTGTTTACTCCCGAGTCTATACGAGCTATTCTTTCGTACCGGAATGATGAAGTCAGCTTATGCTTATAAATGCTTATGCGAATGAAACTCATACATAATTATATGATGCATATTTTGAAATATTAACTCTTATATTAGATATTAGATAATGTATTTATAAATGTCAATGGATGTCATGTATGCTAAAAATTACGGTCCAACGGTTGGTTATTTAGAAATGTCACTAAAAAAAATTGTGATAATTTTCAGCAGTTATAGTTTTTCATAACTATATTTTGAAATTCTGACAGCTAGCTTTATGGCTTTCATCATGACTTTCTTGGTTCAAGTTTTGATGATAACAAACACTTACTTTATTGATCATGTTTTACTAAAAATATTCACATGCTTTATTAATATTCATTAGTACCATTCTTTACATGTATGCATGCATATTGTTAGGAGGAGCCACAAATTCCCTTGTTCTTAATTTGTTTATATGAAAATTTTACACAGTGTTTGTCATCACAAAAAATAGGGAGATTGTTAGCCTTATGGGTTCCATCAAACTTTGTTGTATGGTTTTTGTGGAAACCAAAATTCCCCACTACGGGCGAGTTATGGGGAGAGAGTGCCCACCATCTGACACGTGGCCACTCCCCCTTCTAGTTCGGCTCAAAATTAACTGATCCCATACAGCGAACTAGAAAGTGGTGGGACCCGCATCCACATGGACACTGCGATCATCCAAATCATTGCGTGGAGGGTGCACGTCCCCTCCAAGATAGGGGGAAGAATGTCGCCTCACCCACGTCCCTGCTGAAAGGTTTGTGATCAATGGACTTGCAGCGGAAGACGAACGATAAAAAATTTTATTAATTTGAATCCAATTGTGATAACCTGTGTTTTTATAATAGTCTTTTATTGTTTAAAAAAAAAAGTGAACTTTGAAATATTTACAAGTTTGCCATTTGATAAGTTTAAAATCAAAACTTATCCTTTATTTTCATTCAGTCGACAGAGAAGGTTCGGGAGAGACCGAGAGATACCGTGAGCTAGGGAGTAGCTAGTTGCCGGAATTGGTCGCCGGAATTCACCAAAGTTCATTGTAAAAGTGAATTCTTGTTGTGTTTGTTTCATTTTCATTGTTTATACTTGTATTATTTTCAGATTTTTGGATGAAAGGGGTTGTAGTTTTGGTTTTGGGTTGTGAATTCTTGTTGTGTTTGTTTCATTTTCATGGTCTAGTCAACTAACTCCAACTATTTAGTCTACTAAGTCAGCGCAAGTTCATTTTTCTTCTTTTGGCTCTAAATTCTTCATCCGGTATCCGTTTTTAGTTATCTTTATATGCTCGGAAACCTTATGAGATCTAGTTTCTAATTTTGGTGGTTTTGAAATCAAATTGTTTTTAGAGAGAGTTATTTTGGAAAATACCATATTTGCCCTTCATTGTACCATTCATCTTCTTTAATGTGTATCTCTTAAACCGTTAGGCATTTGGCCATGAAATTTAATGTGTAGCATCTAGTTATTCTTGGGAATGTGTCTTGGGAGTTTTAAGACCTTTGGTTGGACATTTTGAGGTCTTGAGTATGTAGAGTATTGTATAAGCAGTTTTGGGAAGCAAATGGTTTACTTTTGAAGTTGTGGATCTTCAGTACATTATTTTGATTTCCTTGCTTACATTATATGTTGTTTTCAGTTTGAAAGGTTCTTTGAAGAACCACTTGCATCGGGTGCATTAAGCATTATATTTGCAAGGCTTGTGGAGCCGAATAGGGTTGAAATACACTGTGGTATCGAGGTAGGAATACGTAACCTTGTACTATTGATAATGATGCATTATTTTAGAATGCTTTACAAATTATATGACAGATATGTCTTTTGAATTCTATTGCTTATCATATTAAGAAATGGATACATGGGATACACTGCTTATGAACCATTAAACTGTGTGGCAGGTTTATGAAATAAAACCAAGGTATGATATTGAAAGGTTTCCAAAGTACGTTTATATCTTTTGACGAATTATTTGACACTGGTTATAACCTAATTATAAACTGGATGTGACTTATTTATAAACATGGAAAATGAACTATTTATTACCTGTTTTACAAAAATATCCAAAAAGAGACATATAAAGACTATTTGTACATAAATATGTGGGATGACTGGTTGTATACTCATATGTTTACTTTTCAAAAGGAATTGGTAAGAGAGATATTTTGGTAAGTTATTTCCCTGTTTTAGATTCAAAGTATTTGATTTGGAAAGAGACTATTGTACACACTTGGTGACTCAGGAATTGTTTTGAACAATGGAATATACAGTGCTTTATGAATTATTTATCATAAACTGTGATGGCATATGAAATGGCAGTTTAGACTTATTTTGAAACATTATTTGTTTTATAAAATGATTATTGAAAAGATTTATGCCTGGTTGGAAAATGTGAAATGTTATGCAATGAAATGCATAGAATGTATATATTTTGGCTCAGTTAGTATTCAGAAGGACGTAGTGTCCTTGGTATAACCCGAAGGAATTATAAGGGCCTAAGTATCCTGGGTGGAGCCGTTGAGTGGACCCGAAGGAATTATAAGGGCATTGTGTCCTGGGTGGAGCCTATGAGCGGATCCGAAGGAAATAGCCCATGCAAGTGGCTTACCCTCGAGGAAGAACCTGTCGTGGTTATGTATTATTTTAGAATGTTGTGCTAAGGGCTTGTTAGCCTGAAAGACAGCTACTAATACTTTCGTGAGCCAAAGAGATGAATTGACGGATATGAATTGTGAACAAATGGAATTGGAAATGGAACGGTTTGATGAAATGGAATTGGTTATGGTTTTCATAGAAAGTCCACACATGTTTCGAACTGTTCTTTATACTGTTTTATAATTGATATTGAAATTATGGGAATATTGTTATTTCACATATTTCATGTATCCATGTATTATTGTTAATTGGTAGAGGCTATATTATTCCTACTGACCAAGTTGAAGCTCATTACTGCTTTTATGCAGCAGATTTGCAGGTAGACCTAGGAGGTTGCATTGGCAGTTTGGTACAGCTTTGTAGTTGGAGACTGTTGACCAAGCTTTTGGCATTTATTGCATTTGTTGCGTATGTGTAATAGTTATGTATTAAATGTATATACATATGCATATGATTATTGGTTTTGATGATTTGAGATAGATTGTTGCACTGCCTATCTTGCTAGGGATCTTGGTATAATGATTATGATTTGACTTATTGATTTATATTGAACGTATGGGACATAATGTATGCACATGTCATTTCATATTGTTATATATATTCTTTATCTCTCTCAAAGAATGTGTGCAAGGATTTGCAGCGGAAGCCAAACAATAAAAATTTATAAAATAAAGAATCCAACCATTCACATTCCAGCAAGAAATCGAAACAAGCATAGGATCATGAATAATACAAGAATATGAATTAAATAACTTTAAAACATACTTACTTGATTTTGCTATTGATGAAACCTTGATTGAATCCAAGCTTCAAAGTGTATGAAGCCTCCAAGGTATTCATACGAACTCAAGACTCCTTAAGCTTTTTGCACTTGATCAACGATTGAGCAAAGCAAGGTGAAGAGGGAGAGTGAAGGCCACGACCACTCTAGGGAGAGCCATGGAGCTCACGGCCACTAGGGTGGACGATGATAGCCTCCTGTTCTATTTTAGGGTTGAATGGATTTAGTGCTAGTGTGAACCAGCCAACCTGGATCGGGAGGCCCTCTCTCGTTCACTCTTGGGGTGATGTTTATCTTGAGTGGATTGTGGATGATGTTTATCCGTCTCGATTTATCTTTCTCTATTATCCTTCTTTATTATCCACGTTTATCCTTCTCTATTATCCACTCAAGATAGGGTTTTTTAAAAAAGGGATGAGAGTTTGTAAAAAACTAGGAGTCGCCACCTTATTTTTAGGGAACAAGGAAACCACAAAAAAAAGTTTTATTTTCAATAAAACATTGACCCCATATTTTGGAAAAGCATGGTCTTTTGAATCAAAGTTGGATCCGGGAGCTAGGTTACGAAGTGGGAAGGTTCCAAAGATCTCCTTGTAGGCACCCACCTCGCCCTAATTAAAGGTCTCCTAATTAAGTTTGGGCTTTATCAAAGTCTTTTCAAAACAATCCTAGTTATCTAATCAATCACAAAATATGATATATAATATATAATAATAATATATAGTATGAAAATATACACAATCCTAATGGTCTTAGGAGACTAGAAGTCAACCTAAGATTGGACTTGCACCCTATTGACTGCCTACGTACCTTATCAATTGCTTGACAAAGATCAAAGTCCACATAGTTCGATTACCTTAGGACTCTCCTATTGTAATGAACCATATAGCCAAAAGAATTCTATCTTATCTAGGACTCTAACTTCGAGAGTTTGGATTTGATCAAAACACTTTTCTTTGTATAAGAGATGGAATTTCATTCCATTTTAAACACTTTCAAAATTTTAAAGTTGTTCTCGAAGTAGAGTCCTAAACCAAGTAGAACTCTAGCTTCGAGAGTTTGGATTTGATCAAAACATTTTTCTTTGCATAAAAGATGGAATTTCATTCCGTTTTAAACATTTTCAAAATTTTAGAGTTGTTCTCGAAGTAGAATCCTAAACCAAGTAGAACTCTATTACTATAAAAATTCTTACAACAAAGGATAGTCTTAAGTGGGATCAAGTGATCCCCCTAATCCTAGGGTTTCTAGCTAATCCTAGGTTAGTCTAAATACCTAAAACATTAAAATATGCATGCTGGAATTTCTGGAAAATAAAAAAAAAATATCATCAAAAGTATAAATAATGCATGAAAGTGTCCTAAATGCAATCTAATTATTCTATGTGAACCTAGGCATGTTTCTATGTTGATTTTGGCCTAAAAAGTGAGTTTTAATATACTTTTAAGTTACTTTAAATCCATGGACAGATTTATAAGTAATCAAAAAGTGGGTTTAAAACCCATAAAATAAAAGAATAAAAGAAGTGAAAATGGCCTAATATGCGACCTAATATGATATATCAAAATAATCATGCTTGAAAACAATCAATTTTATCATAAGGGAATGAACTTACCTTTGCTTGCTCCCTCGAACACAAATCATATCATTCAAACAAGACATAATTAAAATACAAACCTAATATTAACAATATAAAACAATATATATATAAAAAAAAAAACTATTTTAATAAACTAATCCCTAACCTATCATGCATACTAATAAACTAAATCCTATGCATACTAATAAAAAGAAAACTATAAAAGAAAAAAGAAGAAGAAAAACTAACCTCTTTCTCTGCCTCCTTGCTTCAAGGGTTCTCCTCAAGCTCCAATCCTTCTCTCCAAGGACTCTAAGGACCTCAAAAACTTTAAAACTTAAGCTAGAGTGCTATCGGGGAAGCTTGTGCAATTGCTCAAGCCTCTACTCTCCAAGCTAATTCTCTAAAGCTTATTATGTGTGTTCAAACTAATTTCAGGGCCCTCTATTTATAGGTTCACAAAGCTATAGCAAGCTTTTCATTTTTCCGATGTGGGACAGAGTGGATTTCATTATTCTACACTACGTGCAGGCTAGTTGGGCCTGTTTTAAGTCCAAATTTGACGATTCAAGCGTCGAAACGATCGTGATTCGATTCTCCATGTTTTAAGAAGTGTTTGAAGTGAAAATTCATTGACCAAGGTCAAAGGTTTAGGAAACAGTCGACCGATTAGCTGTTTAGAGCCTGCCGGGCCCAAATTAGGGTTTTGAAATTTGCTAACCGATTGCTTTCGAAATCATTTCTTCTTCTTGAAACAAGTTTTAAAATGTTTTAGGAAAGTGTTTTAAAGCCTTTGAAGGCTTTGGTTTGATAAAAATATCGAATCCCGGTCGCTTTCGGTTGAAACCCTAATCTGGGCTTTGAAAGGGCTTTTCGAGCTTCAAGAGCCAATCATGAGCCAGAAGGCTCAACTGACCTTGCCACTGATCAACTTAGCTACAAAACACACTTTAAATATCTATGCCAAAGCCTTGAGACCATTCGAGACAAGATCGATAGTCATTTAGGGTTTTTGTGATTCAAAGGACAAAACTGCCCTTAAGTCACAAAAGGCCTTATTTTCTATCAAGCCTGGCTCATAATGTCATGAAATTATGAAATTTTGCAGGGATGTTCCTAGACTCTCTAAAAACCTAATGGAAAAAGAACTGACTCAATCTGACCTAAAAACTTACATGTGATAATGACCTTTACCTAATTACCCACAAAGGGTAAAACTGACAACTTAGGGTTTTGACACCCTATTTCACCTCTAATCATAGGCAACCATTCATGACCATACTCATGGTCAAAAATGGATGTCTACAGCTAGCATGCACTCATCCCTCCTCCTATTCTATTTTAGGGTTGAATGGATTTAGTGCTAGCATGCACTCATCTCTATGTATTTATAGCAAATACTAGGGTTTTTAATTTTTTGCAACTTAGTCCTTCTTAATTAAAAATTAATTAAAGAGACCAAGTAAGTTACATAAATTAGAAACTTAACCCTCTCCTAACTTAAAGAACTCACTTGTGTCTTTTTGTGTGTGACCCTTTGGGTTCATCCCAACCTAACAGTGACAAGGGCATCTCAATGTCTCCCAAAATAGAAAGTTTCTATTTTTAGGTTCCATTGGAACAATTCCAATTATGCCCTCACTGATAACACTTTATCTGTTAGCCTTATGGCTTCAATCCAACTTTGTTGTATGATTTTGATGATAACAAACATTGTGTTATGCGTGTGTATTCAATTGTGCATATGAATACTTTGTTATACACTCATGCTTAATTGTCAAACCTTATTGAGTGTTTATTTAGCTAACCATGTTGAGTGATTGACATTATCCTATAGTTCTTGTATATTCTTTTTAGTATATGTATTTATAAAAACAGGATTCAAGTTGTCAATGAAGATAAAGCTCGTGCGCTACAATGAACCTTATGTGGATATGTATATATTGTATATTCACTAAGGACCATGAAGAGAGCCATTGCATCGATGCAAGCCTAATGAAGCCTAGCACAAGCAAAGCACAAATGTTGAAGATCCTTTATGAAGATTTTGCTTTTATTCTTGTGTGAGAGTGCTTAGGATTAATTTGTATAAATCTCTCAAAAAGGTTGAACTTACTTGGCTCAAAAGACCTTGACCTTAAGGACCTTAGTTTGGACTAATTTAAAAAATATATTTTGGTCAAAACCAAGTGAAAATCATAGAGGGCAATTTTAAACTCAAAAGACTTTGAACTTAAAACCATAGTATGACTTGTTAGGGAGTTTAATTTTGGTCAAAATTGTTTTAAATCATAATGGATTAATTTGGACTTAAAGACTAGCTAAGGTTTAGTGAAAAAATGCATTTTGACCTTGCCTAGTCGACTAGACACCTTGGAATAGTCGACTAACAAAGTGGCAGAAAGCATGTTTTCGCAAAAACCTTAAATAGTCGATTAACAAAGTACATAGTCCACTAACTGGTTAAATAATCTACTAAGTATCTTGGTATAGTCGACTAATCAAGCCCAGATTTTCAAATGCTTTGATTTCTACTCTGATAGTCGACTACCTCCTATGTTATAGTCGACTAATCGACTCCGGATTGTTTTCAAAGAGTATTTTAAAAGACATAGTGACTAACCTGTTGTGCCTAGTCGACTAAGTGACCTGACTGCTCAATAACGACTAGTTTTGAAAAGCTTAAACGACTCTAGTTTATACCCCAACGGCCATATTCTCTTATGTACCTATTTTTACTCATTGTAAGAGTCCTAAATCAACTAATGATCATATACAAACACTTATCAATCTAGTATTCATCATTCTTGTGTGATTTAATCATTTGATTCGTCTTTCTCTCTTGAAGCCAAATTAGTTCATATCTTTGAGAAATTTTAGTAAGAGCTTATTGTTTGTACATCATCTACTCTTGAGGAGTTTCTTTATTATACACATTCACAAATTTCATTTGTAATCTTGTGAGACTTAAGGGTTTGTGAAATCCTTGTGGGTGAGAATCTTCCACCTTGAAAGGAGATTATGGGTGAGTGTCTTCTACCTTCAAAAGAAGACTATTGTAAAGGTTTCTCCACCTTGAATGAGTGATCCATAGTGGATTGTGGAATTCTCAAGACGGAGATCTTAAGGTTGTGGATGTAGACGGAGATCGAACCACGTTAAAACCCTTGTGTTTGAATCTCTCTAACTCTATCTCTTGCTTTACATTTTATACCTTTTATATTGTTTTATTGAAATTCATACTCATATTCTTTCATCTCCAATTAAGTTTATTAATTTGATTATCTTCCGCTAAATTTAATCGGACCTAATTTTTAATTGGTAATTATTTTTTAAAGGTTTGCAATAATCTATTTACCCCCCTCTAGAGTATATTTTGGGCCAACATTATCTATAGGTCTACACTGGTCATGAGTGACATCTAGCAACATATCATGACGTACCCTAGGTATGGGTGAACAGCATAACTAAAATGAACCCTTCATATTACTCAATCCCTCATCATCTAATGTCACTGTTAAGATAATCAGGCATGGTTATTAAGTCAAACCCTATCTTAACAAGTTGCTATTTGTTCTACAAAATATAATTCTCAATAAGATGAACCTGATGAAACTCTTTCACAGTTCATCTATCACCATGGCCATGGATTTTAAACTGAGAATTATCTTTATGAACGAACCCTGATATTTTCTCTCATCAAAGATAAAAGTGGTGATTCCTTTTTGTGCACTCATTTATCTTCATACATAACCCTACTAGAGTCAATGAGTACCGATTACACCCTTTTGGTTAAGGATGCACGGGATACTATCAAACTCAAGTGGCCTATGCATAAGATAACTATGGTGCCTCAGTTCTAAGGATTACCAAATTAATGGACGTAACATAAGAATATTCTTTTGACTAAAACTCCATAAGAATATTCTTGCAGATCATTTTCAGTGTACATATTCTCTAATATGCACCCACAGATTAACTACAGTGTCACTACACCGATAAAAAAGACTACCTATCCTCTCATTGGATCTAGTTTAAATCTGCTACTCTTAATGGTTTATAAATGTCCACTTTATAAACCTATGAGCAGGAACTTCTTTAGAATAAATATGAAAGAGAAATATGAGTCTTCATATCTCAACAACTTGAGATACATATTTCTCTTATAATTTATTTATGGACTTTATCATATATATTTAAATATATATACGACAAGTTATACCTTCAAATTAATATAATATGAAATTGATATGCCCTTTAGGATTGGTTTTAGGGCATACCTCTAACAATCTCCCACTTGCACTAAAGCCAATCAACATAGTATCTTATACTAGTCTTCGTAAGACAAGGCTTCTAACATCCATCTAAGGTGTTATGGCAATGGAGACTCTATGCAAACAAACTTTGCAACTTTATTATTTTCGATAATAGTTGAAAAACCTAATCCCAACTAGATCACAAGAATTTCACCTCTTTTAAATTCAAGAAACAAGTATTTGATAAATCAACCACACTCAACAATCATATTTTGGATCGAATATGAATATCAAATGACATGAAGATAGAAAACACAAGATATATCAACTATCAAGAGAGATCCATGAACACAAGTATCATTCCATCCTTCTTGATAGCTAGAAATCACATAAACAAGTATTAAATGAACACACGATATACGTGGAAACTCTTTCGGGAGAAAACCACGGGAGAATACGAGCAATCCACTATGAAAGAAGAGTTACAGAGATTATACCATACACTCTATCACACCAACCCATGGCCTAGTGTACTGAGATCTCATCAACTCAGTCCATTGAGTCCTCCTTCTTCAAAGATTGCTCACCAACTACCCAAGTAGTCTCACTCTTGAAGCCTTCATCCAAGAGCCATGAGAATGATCCTATCTCCACAGAAGATTCTCACAAGATGCATGTAGGTTTGGTTTCCAAGATTTCTAATCCATTCTAAGAGAAGTCCATGATCAAACAATGAATATTCAAGCTCAATCTCAATTAGGAAAGAAAGAACAACAGCCCACAAGTGAAGAACCAAGGTAGGTTTAAGAATAGAAATGTTTTCTGGCGGCTGAGATCACTAGAATCTCGAGTGACCTAATCCTTTTATAGTGTGATCAGTGACCAATGAGAAAACAGGGTAAAAAGTAGGCAGAATTAGGGTTTGCACGAACTTGGATCGATCCAGCCAAGACTTGGATCGATCCAAATTGAATTGACCAAAAAACAGCATTCTGTAGTTGAGGCCTTAACTCGAAATTGGATCGATCCAGCCAAGGCTTGGATCGATCCAGCTTGGCCAATTTTCAATTTCCAAACAGGGATTGTGATGATGTAAACATGGGATCGATCCAGGTCAACCTTGGATCGATCCAAGTATTCATAAACTCCCAATTTTACAAGTTTAAAAGGAATATAACGAGTTCTAACCTCCTAGGTTCAATCCTTAGGTCACTAGGTCACTTACCATCCTAATCCATGGAGATATAGAACCAATTTAGCACAGCTTCACTTGTGATCATTAGTACACATCTATAAATGTACAATCCCAAACCAAGTTTTGAAACGAAACAAGCCAACACACAAACACTAAACCTAACAATAGTAATTAAACTAATATCCGCTGCCAACTCTGATTTCCTAGTAAATGAGACCTGTGTTCTCGAAAGAAAACACCATACTCTATACATCCTTTTAGGCAATTTGTAAATAGCATCCCTTTATAAATTTCTTTACACATACAAGTATTCCATTCTTAAACTCTTTTAAGAATATACATGTATCTCTTCAGAATAACTATTCTAAATAAACAATCAATATCTGCTAACAATCACTTGCAGCATTAATGATATTGATTTAAGTACATAACCTTTAATCATATGAGTCTCATATTTCTGAAATTTTATACTCATATGAAATCCCTTACAAAATCGAATTTTTGAGAGATTTGAATTCCTATAACGATTTTAGAATTCATAATACTACGCTAGTATTTAAAGTATGTACTTTAAAAAGAAAGTCAATAATAATATCGATGACTCGCATGCTCCCACTTTCCCTTTTGAAACAAGGTATTTCATGTATTAAACTTTTTAATAACATAAAATTCCTTTTGATGTTTCATAAAGGTATAGTTCTTAACTATTGTGGAAACTTTGTTTTCCAATAAATCTTTATTTGAGAAAACAAGCTTTTGAAGTTTATTTGGAATATCTCATATTTTCAAATAATTTCCAAACTTTATCGTTTAACATATTTAAGGTCAATTAGTAATATAAGACTTAACCAAATATTCTTAATATTTTCTATTAGTTTTACTTCATATGAATCATTTGAACATTTCAAATATTCATAGTTTTGAATCATTTGAACGCTTTCAAATATTCAAACAGATATGAAGTATACAAACTAATATTCAAGGTTTATACATCTTATGTATTTTTTTATTCTCCTTATAAAATAAGGTGATCGGTTCATATTAATTAATGAATCGGAATTCATTTATTAATGTGATCCTCGAAGTTGAATTCTTATATACCATTTTATGCATTTATTCAAGACATTCATAAAGAGTAAAGAACTTTAAATCAATTGCCAGTATTAATCCAAAATATCTAATATCATAGAGTAACTGTTTTAAATAAATAGAGTATTTAAAACGATATAAAACCTCAATTAAAAAGTATTAAAATAACTGGCAATTTAACAAAGTTTCTATGAACTCTAAATAAACTAATCAAGTATCAATCTTTTATGTCAAATAGATCAACTGTTGATTCATTTCCAAACAAAGAAAGCTTGACATCTACTTGATCTTCTGTTTCCTTTGTCTTCTATATACAATCGCATTGTACAAGAAATTACAATTAGATATCGGATACCATGAGCAGAATAATACTAATTATTAATTAGTAAATGAATAAAACATAGGACGTACCATCAGAAGAACTGTTTTTCAAACTAGGTACTCCTTGCAGTTTTTCTTCCAATTACCTGACTTACCGCACTGGAAACTCTTTCCTTTAGACTTCTATTTCTTAATGCCTCCTTTTGGCTTATCATGGGACATCTTTTTCTTTCCCTTGCCAGGTTCGGTCTTAGAAGTGGAAGCTTCATTGATAGCCACAACATTCCCTTTGGGTTTGTAATGCCCCAACCTAACAATCGTACCGACCCTTCTGGATAGGTCAACACGTGTCAAGATAGAGGTATAACCTAACCTACCATTCATATATCCTCACGAGAGACAAGAAATATAGGCATAATTAACAATATGAAATGTTATGCTCATACAAATGTTCCAAACGTCTTATACAATAATAATAAATCAAATTATAATAATGCCAACATCCCTGGCAAGTAGGTGTAGACATCCATTTTTGACCATGAGTATGGCCATGAATGGTTGCCTGTGATTAGAAGTGAAATAGGGTGTTAAAACCCTAAGTTCCCAATTTTACCATTTGTGGGTAATTAGGTAGAGGCCATTATCACATGTGTGTTTTTAGGTCAGATTGGGTCGGTTCTTTTTGCATTAGGTTTTTAGAGAGTCTAGGAATTTCCCTGCAAAATTTCATGGCAATCCGAGCCAGGCTTGATAGAAAATAAGGCCTTTTGTGACTGAAGGGCAGTTTGGTCCTTTGAATCACAAAAGCCCTGAATGACTGTCGATCTTGTCTCAAATGGTCTCGAGTCTTTGGCATAGATATTCAAAATGTATTTGGTAGCTAAGTTGATCAATGACAAGATCTGTGGAGCCTTCTGGCTCATGATTGGCTCTTGAAGCTCTAAAGGCCCTTTCAAAGCCCATAATAGGGTTTCGACCGGAAGTGACCGGGATTCTATATTTTTATCAAAACAAAGCCTTTAAAGGCTTCAAAACACTTTCCTAAAACATTTTAAAACTTATTTCAAGAAGAAGAAATGATTTCGAAAGCAATCGGTTAGCAAATTTCAAAACCTTAATTTGGGCCCGGCAGGCCCTAAACAGCTAATCGGTCGACTTTTCCCTAAAGCTTTGACCTAGGTCAATGCATTTTCACTTCAAACACTTCTTAAAACATGGAGAATTGAATCACGATAGTTTTGGCACTTGAATCGTCAAATTTGGACTTAAAACGGGCCCGAAAAGCCGAAAAAAGTCGAAACCGGGACGAAACGAGCTGAGATAGGCCCACATAGGCCAAAAATAGCATGGAAGATCGACGACCATCCACCAAGGGATGGCCAACCGTCCATGAAGGACGGCCAACCGTCCATGAAGGACGACCAACCATCACAAAGAGGACGGCCATTGATCTTCTTAGCCAATAACTGCTCTGTTTCGGTGGTTTTTCTGCCCGGGACTCTTCCAAGCCCTGCCATGTGTCTAGTTCGGCCATGGGGACTTTTAGATGAGTATGAACACCTTGGAAGACTGATTTTGAGCCCTTGGATCATTCCTAGGAGATTTAAACTCAGCCATTGATCAAACTCAGGCCTCCCAATAAATAGAGGGCCCTAGAATCAGTTTCAACACACAGAATAAGCTTTAGAGAGCTAGCTTGGAGAGTAGAGGCTTGAGCAATTGCACAAGCTTCCCCCATAACACTCTAGCTTAAGTTTTAAAGTTCTTGAGGTCCTTGAAGTCGTTGGAGCTTGAGAAGAAGGCTTGGAGCTTGAGGAGAAGGCTTGAAGCAAGGAGGCAGAGAAAGATGTTAGTATTTTAAAGTTCTTTTGTAGTTTTCTTTTCTTGTTCTTCTTTTTATTTTATGATCATGCTAGGTTAGGTTTTATTTTCTTAGTATATAGGGTTTAGATCATTGTTAGTATAAGGTTTAGTTCATTATTAGTATGCACAGTTTAGGTTTTTATTAATATGGATGATAGACTAGTTTATCTTTCATATGTATATGCATATTTCTCTTATTCTATTCTTCTTTAATAATATCATATTAGGATTGGTTATTTAGGATTAAGTTCATGCATGTTTAAGTCTTTTAGGTTAGTAATTATGTTAGGCTAGTTTATAAATCATATGCTAGTATTTTTTAAGATGGATTTGTATTGTTCATATTAGGTTGTTAGTTTATTCAAGTTAAACATTAGTATTATTCTTATCATGATTTATTTTTATCATTTGGGATGTTTGATTGGTATATAAAAATGTGTTCGAGGGAGCATGCAAAGGTAAGCCCCTTCCCTTGTGGTTAAATGTCAAGTTTTGATGATAGTTTAGTATGCATATTAGGTTGCATTTAGTACATATTTTCATCATTTTTTATTCATTATTTTAGGGTTTTAAGTACACTTTTTGGTTACTCTCAAATCTGTCCATGGATTTAAAGTGACCTAAAAGTGCACTAAAACTCATTTTTGAGGCTAAAATCAACATAGAAACATGCCTAAGTTCACATAGTTAACTTAGATTTGCATTTAGGACATTTTCATGCATTATTTGCACTCTTGATTATTTATTTTATTTATTTTCCAGAAATTCCAGCATGCATATCATAGTGCTTTAGGTATCTAGACTAACTTAGGATTAGCTAGAAACCCTAGGATTAGGGGGGTCACTTGATCCCACATAGGACTCTTCTTTGTTGTAAGAATTACAATAAGAATAGAGTTCTATTTTACCTAGGATTCTACTTTGAGAACAATTCTAAAAATAATTTTGAAAGAATTCAAAATGGAATGAAATTCCATCTCTTATAACAAGTGTTTTGATCCAACTCAAACTCTCGAAGCTAGAGTCCAAGATAAGATAGAATATCTACGATTATGTGGTTTGTTACAATAGGAGAGTCCTATGTAATCGAACTACGTGGACTTTGATCTTTCTCAAGCAATTGATAAGGTACGTAGGCAATCAATAGGGCGCAAATCCAATCTTAGGTTGACTTCTAGTCTCCTAAGACCCTTAGGATTGTGTATACTTTTGTACTATATAATATTATTATTATATTATTATTTATATTTTGTGGTTGATTAGATATACTAGGATTGTTTTGAAAAGATTTTGATAAAGCCCAAACTTAATTAGGAGACCTTTAATTAGGGCGAGGTGGGTGCCTACAAGGAGTTCGTTGGAACCTTCCCACTTCGTAACCTAGCCCCCGAATCCAACTTTGATTCAAAGACCATGCTTTTCCAAAATATGGGGTCAATGTTTTATTGAAAATAAAACTCCTTTTTGTGGTTTCCTTGTTCCCTAAAAATAAGGTGGCGACTCCTAGTTTTTTATAAACTCTTATCCTTTTTCAAAAACCCTATCTTGAGTGGATAATAGAGAAGGATAAACGTGTATAATAGAGAAGGATAAATCGAGACGGATAAACCGAGACGGATAAACATCATCCACAATCCACTCAAGATAAACACCCCCACAAACTGAACGAGAGGGCCTCCCGATTTAGGTTGGCTGGTTTACAGTAGGCTATGCCACAAACAGTGACAAATCTCAATATCAAGAAAATATAAATATTACACATCTCATTATTATACAAGTCCAAATGCAGAAACTACCATGTAGTCATCTAACAACCCTCGAACAGAGGCTTGTCTTAAATCAAGGTGCAACCCCTATGCCAACTTGTAATTTGCTGCATAAAAGCAGGGGTGAGCTTCAACTTGCTCAGTAGGAATAAGACAACCTCTACCAATAACAATAACATAGTGATACATGGAATATTTTATATAAACAGAATTTCCATAACGTTTATGAAACAATAGATATCGCAATTTTAAACCTGTGTGGTCTTTCAATGAAAAACATAAGTAGTTCCATATTTAGTTCATAAATCAACATGAGAAAATAGTGTGGGTTTAACTCAGTTATAAACACCGTATAATGCCCATCATTTTGAATACCAGGCTCACAAGATGTATATTAGGACGTTGTTATGAGGTTAATAAACCTCCGGCACAACGACAGCCAAAACCATGTCGTTCTCAGGCCCCCGGCACAACGACAGCACGAAATCACATTGTGCTAGGCTAATGAGCCTTCGGCACAACGGTAACACGAATAAGAATATAATATCCATGTATACCAACCGAGCCTAAACCATACATAATAGCACGAAAATATAAATCATTTTCAAATGGGCATATGAAACAGTAAGAATGTACTTTTAAACCAATTTCCAAAGCAAGTAGGTAAAGTTATAATATGTGGCACATAAATGTATCGAGCATTATTTCAAAACAATCATAGCCATTATCCAAAACAGGTGTGAAATAGACAAACTATATGCCATCATATAATATACAAAACAGTTCTCAAGGTACGTCATATTTAAAATATATAGACTGTTTGACACATAAAGTATGGTATTTTTACTTGTTTTTAGCCATTCTAGCTTGCATTTTGACCCTAGTTTGCATAGAATAGGTGCGTTTGACTTTCTTTCGTGTTTTTGTGCTTATGTAGGTAGTTCTATGTTATCCGCACCTTTTTAAAGTGTTTTGGATGCTTGGAGAGTTGTCGTGTGTTGAGGTAAGTGTTTTTGTGCGTTTTCATCCTCAAGCGGAG